>OY740795.1:54539121-54700912 GCA_963514005.1 Raja brachyura
GAGAAAAAGTGTTTCCTTGTCTCCGTTCTAAATGGCTTACTCCTTATTCTTAAACTGTGGCCCCTGGTTCTGGACTCCCCCAACATTGGGAACATGTTTCCTCCCTCTAGCGTGTCCAAGCCCTTAACATTCTTATATGTTTCAATGAGATATCCTCTCATCCTTCTAAACTCCAGTGTGTACAAGCCCAGCCGCTCCATTCTCTCAGCATATGACAGTCCTGCTATCCCGGGAATTAACCTTGTAAACCTACGCTGCACTCCCTCAATAGCAAGAATGTCCTTCCTCAAATTAGGGGACCAAAACTGCACACAATTATCATAGTTACTTTTTTACATATCTTTCATGCATTTGTTCTCTATCTCTCCATATCTCCGTCTATATTTCTCATTTCCCATTCCCTTGACTCTCGGTCAAAAGAAGAAGGGTCTCAACCCGAAACGTCACTAATTCCTTTTCTCCCGAGATGCTGTCTGACCCCCTGAGTTAATCCAGCTTTTTATGTCTATCTCGGAACCATTTCCAGCTTGGACTGCATGTTTTCCCCTGGCAGCTCAGTATGTGCTTGTTCCTTGACAGGATTTGAACTCTGTTCATTTGTGTGACCAGTCCTGCAGGAATTGACTTTGGCCCTCCAGCTGTTAAAGGCTACCTGACCATTAAAACTTGCCCGTGGACAAATGTGATTCAGTGGTTGAGAGGGAGGTTCAGCTGAGCTTGTGGAAGGCCAGAGGGGTTGCCATCGGCTGCTTGACCTACCTGACAGCTGCAGTGGAGAACTACAAGGAAAGGCTGAGTAGCAGGGAAGCAGAGCAGGGAGGAAGTTGTTTGAGAACCAAGGATCAGACTGTGATGCAGCAACACACTCCATCAGCTTACTCTTGGGGTCAAGATTAGTGTTCTCAACCATCATATCCTGTTAGATACCTACATCTCTTCAGCCCTCCTGCCTGCCCCATGGTTTCATATTCACACAGTTCACAGCTCTTACTTACACACGCACAAACGCGCACATGCACGCACATACAGACACACGCACACACAGACACAGTCAAATGCACACACACACAGACACACACATAGGGACAGACACACACACACACACACATCCACACAGAGACAGACAGACACACATGCACCCAGACGCACACAGACACAGACACACGTAGACACACACATACCCAGACACACTCAGACACACATACCCAGACACACACACATACCCAGACACACACACAGACACATACCCAGACACGCACAGACACAATCAAATGCACACACACAGACACACACACACAAACACACAGACACAAACACAAACACACACACAGATACACACAGGCATAGACACACACACAGACACACACACACACACACAAACACAAACACACACACAGATACACACAGGCATAGACACACACACAGACACACACACACACACACAAACACAAACACACACACAGGCATAGACACACACACAGACACACAGACACAAACACACACACAGATACACACAGGCATAGACACACACACAGACAAACACACACACATGCACACAGACACACAGACAGACATAAACACACACACACATACACGCACACAGACACACACAGACACATACGCACAGACACATACACACAACACAAACACACAGACACACACACCCGGATACACACACAGACAGACACACACACAAGAAAACATACACAGACAGACGAACGCACACACACAGAAGACACACACTGACAGACACACACACACACACAGATGAACACACACAGAAGACACACACACAGGCAGACAAACACACACACACATACAGACACACACAGAAGACACACACACAGGCAGACAAACGCACACACACAGACGAACACACATTGACAGACAGACACAAACACACAGACGAACTCATAGACCCACACACTTCGGCGAGCTGCTGCGATTTGATCATTATGCCCAGCAAGGGAGCAATAGTGCCGCAGCAACCTAGTAAACTAATGACTCTGTCCCACTTTCCCGAGTTACTCACGAACTCTCCCGGGTTTTCCCCTTGATTCGAACTTGGGGAATGTCGGGTAATGTCGGTAGCGAGTCTGTAGGAGTCCGTAATTGTTTCGTAGCGGCTCGTAATGCCAGTTATAGGTACTCGGGGCATCAGGTAAGTTGGGACATGTTGAAAAATGTCCACGCGTTAAAAAAATAGCTCCGAGTACCTACGACCATCCATTACCGTTAATATCAGACACGGTTTGTCTGCACTGGCCAAGTGTCCTAAACATAGAAACATAGAAAATAGGTGCAGGAGGAGGCCATTCGGCCCTTCCAGCCAGCACCGCCATTCATTGCGATCATGGCTGATCGTCCCCAATCAATAACCTGTGCCTGCCTTCTCCCCATATCCCTTGACTCCACTAGCCCCTAGAGCTCAATCTAACCCTCTCTTAAATCCATTCAGTGATTTGGCCTCCACTGCCCTCTGTTGCAGGGAATTCCATAAATCAACAGCTCTCTGGGTGAAAAAGTTTTTTCTCACCTCAGTTTTAAATGGCCTCCCATTTATTCTAAAACTGTGGCCCCTGGTTCTGGACTCGCTCAACATTGGGAACATTTCTCCTGCGTCTAGCTTGTCCAGTCCTTTTATAATTTTATATGTTTCTATAAGAAATCCCCTCATCCTTCTAAACTCCAGTGAATACAAGCCTAGTCTTTTCAATCTTTCCTCATATGACAATCCCGCCATCCCAGGGATCAATCTCGTGAACCTGGCAGGAGACTGAGATAGCAGCGGGCAGGACTCTCCCGGTGGGCAGGCCCGACTCACTCACCGTCAACCCACCTCAGTGGAGGACTCAGTGGGAGTACCCACCCAGTAGGACCATGAACGCACCCGAGGGTTCGTCGGTCGACGGGATCGAGAACGCACCTGAAGGCTCATCAGAGTCTGCACAAAGGCTCCTCGGTCAACGGGACCAGCATCCCGCCAAAAGGCCCGGCAGACGGCGCGAGCCGGAGGGAGCTGGAGACGTCGGGCACGAGGGGCGAGGACTGTAGTGGGGTGAACCAGGGTAATAACTCCAGAGCGTTCAAGATCGGCTGCTGCAGGAGGTACGTGCCCCCGGGACACAAATATGGCCGGGCGAGGAGAGGAGAGGAGAGGGACATTGGTTCGCAGGAACTGCTCCAGTACGTCGAGTGCGCGGACTGACCAGATTTCGGACGTTGAATAATGGTGCCAAACATGGCGGCCCCCACATGCCGTATGTAATAAATGCAAAACGAATTTCACTGTGCAGTTCCATACGTGACAACTAAACCACCATAGGCTATTGAGACTATTGACGATGTGACAGAATTGACAAGGCCCTCTGCTGCTCAGTTCCTCAGGCATGTTTGCCCCCATTACCAAAGGACAAAGGACCTTTATTGTCACATACACCAATTGGTGTAGTGAAATTTGACTTGCCATGCAGCACACAGAAAAAGATAAGACACAACATTAAAGAATTAACAATGAACATAAAAACATCCCCCCACAATGGTTCCCACAGTGGGGGAAGGCACAAAGTCCAGTCCCATCCCCAAGTCCACCCATAGTCGGGCCTATTGAGGCCTCCACAGTCGGCGGCCCGATGTTCTCGGCCGTTCTCGCTGGGTGTTGGTGTTCTGGTGTCGAGAGAGTCCTCACAGCGTCTTGGGAACACCTGGAACGGCCGCTTCCCTACCGGAGTCCGTGGTTTCCGAAGCCGACAAGGCCGCGCTGGATGGAGCTCCACCCCTGGTCATCTCGCCGAGAGATCCCAGGCTCCCGATGTAAAAGTTCAGCGCTGCCGCCCGCCACACAGTCCCACAGCTCCGCGATGTTCACCTGCGGTCTCAGCTCACCGGAGCTCCAGCGCGGCGACACAGGCAAGGTATCGCCCGCTCCGCTCCCCAATGGAGCTCCAGCGCTGAGCCGCTGCCGAAGTCGTGGTTCTGGGCGGTCCCCCCAGGAAACGCCGCTCCAGGCCCGCTGGTAGGCCGCGAGGACGGGTCGACGGTGCAGCCCGGAGAAAAACTGCCTCTCTGACCAGGTAGGGACTCTGAAAAGTAGTTTCCCCCTTCCCCTCCCCCCCACCCCTCACATAAAAAAAACTAGAACTCCAAAACAAAACACTAAAACTCACTAAAAATAAAAGAAAGAAGTTAAAAAACAGACAGCTGCAGGCTGGGCAGCCATACCAACTGGACGGCACCCCCTCAGATACCAGTGTCTGTATTGTAAGTCCCACTCACACAGCAAGGTGCAGCTGACTTCCTGCAGCAAAGAGCAAGGAACTGAAGAGATGGAACAGCATGCCATCCCCATTGTGGAGATACATTTGCTCTCCTGAGACTCGTAGCAGTTTCCAAACAGGCCAGCACTGTGCTGAGCTGCCGCCTCACAGGGCCAGAGACCCAGGTTCAACCCTGATCTCTGGAGTTGGCTGTGTGGCGTTTGCGCGTTCTCCCTGCGACAAAGAGGGGTTCCTCCAAGTGCTTTGGTTTCCACCTACACCACAACAATGTGTGGGGTTGTGGGATAATTGTCCCTACTGGTTAGGAAGTGGATGAGAAAGTGGGATAACGCACCAGTGTGAACTGGTGGTCAATAATCTGTGTGGGCTTGGTAAGCCCACAGACCTGTTTCCATGCTGTATCTCTACATTTCTGTACAATATACTGCATAACCAATTGAAAAATGACCAAGGAGCACCCCCGCCATGAATAGGTGCAATGAAGACCTGATTCATTTTCAGATGCGGATATTTCCAAATGTGAAGTGCATGATGTTTGACATCATATGAGTGCTTTGACATGCCAATTCTTCCAGGGTGCCAGCACATGCCAGGCACTTATATATTGGCTGCAACTTATCAGCTATGCCCATAACCCGTAGTAACCATATTTAACAGTCAAGGGTGTTTTATTGTCATATGTCCCAAGACACTACAATGACTTTAGCGCCTGCCCCACTTGGGCAACCCTAATCCGCGAGTTCTGGCGAGTTTGCCCTCGACTCATACTTGCAGCATGGTCGACACGAGGTCGTAGGAGGTCTTTGTAACTCTCCTTCATGCTTGAGAGTGGTCTCCGTGTACTCGAGGCCTCAGCTAGGTCGCAGAGTTTTTTTCAATATGTTAAAAAATGCCCGCGAGTAAAAAAAGGTCGCCATGGAAAAAATTGATACTTTTTTCACTTGTAGGTTTAGTCGTAGCAGGTCGGCATGTTAGTCGTAGGTATCGAGGGTAGTCGAAGGAAGTCATAGATTGAGTTCACTATAGTCGAAAGGTGGTCGAAGGGAGGTCGAAGGAGGTCGTCTTCACTCTCCACTATTTTGTGTCCAATTTTCCCGATGTTAGTCGTAGCTAGTCGAAGCTGGTCTTCAACATAGTCGAAGGAAGTCGAAGGAGGTCTTCAACATGTCATTTTTTTAAATTCTTCTAAACTCGCGAATTAGGTTACCCAAGTTGGACAGCCCCTTTTCTTAATTGCAGCAGCACAACAGATAGGTAAACACAGTGCTGTGTCAACACCATGATAAACAACAACAAAGGTCAGTATGTATGTATATGCATGTGTATATGTAGAAGTATATGTGTGAGTGTGTGTGTGTGTGTGTGTGTGTGCGTGCATATACAGTATATTCTTCCCTTCCCTCCCGCTCCACCCCTTCCCCGGGCACTTTCCCTTGCAACCGCAAGAGATGCTACACTTGTCCCTTCACCTCCCCCATCCACTCCTTTCAGGGACCCAAGCAGTCCTTCCAAGTCCGACAGAGGTTCACCTGCACCTCCTCCAACCTCATCTACTGCATCGGTGAGACCAAGCGGAGGCTTGGCGATCGTTTCGCCGACACCTCCGCTCGGTCCGCAATAACCAACCCGACCTCCCGGTGGCTCAGCACTTCAACTCCCCCTCCCATTCCGTATCCGACCTCTCGGTCCTGGGCCTCCTCCACGGCCAGAGTGAGCAACACCGCAAGTTGGAGGAACAGCACTTCATTTTCCGTTTGGAGAGTCTGCATCCTCTGGGCTTAAACATTGAATTTTCTCAATTCTGTTAACCCAGGCTGCCTCCTCCCCTTCCCACCTCTCCCTCAGCCCTCGGGCCCTGGCATTCCTTCTCTCTCTATCTCCCCCCCCCCCCCCCCCGCCAAGTCGCACTAGCTTCTCATTTTCGCACTACAAACAGCTTACAATGGCCTGTTTCCTTTATCATCGATACTTTTTTGCATATCTTTCATTCATTGTTCTTTATCTCTCCACATCACTGTCTATATCTCTCGTTTCCCTGATCCCTGACCAGTCTCGACCCGAAACGTCGCCTATCTCCTTCGCTCCTTAGATGCTGCTGCACCCGCTGAGTTTCTCCAGCTTTTTGTGTAACCCTCGATTCTCCAGCATCTGCAGTTCCTTCTTTAACAATACAGTATATGTGTGTGTGTATGTGTGTGTGCATATACAGTATATATGTGTGTATATTCAAAAATAAACAAACAATAATAGTGCAAAGTCAAAACCAATGCACTCAAGTATATGTAGTTCAGAGTTTATTTGGAGGTTGAAGTGTTTAATAGCCTGATGGCTGTTGGGAAGAAACTGCTTGTGCCTGAATGTTAATTTTCAGGCTCCTGTACCTTCTTCCCGATGGCAGAAGTGAGATGTGAGTATTGCGTACAGTTCTGGTCTCCAAATCTGAGGAAGGACATTAGAGGGAGTGCAGAGAAGGTTCACCAGACTGATTCCTGGGATGTCAGGACTGTCTTATGAACAAAGACTGCATAGACTCGGTTTATACTCTCTAGAATTTAGGAGATTGAGAGGGGATCTTATAGAAACTTACAAGATTCTTAAGGGGTTGGACAGGCTAGATGCAGGAAGATTGTTCCCGATGTTGGGGAAGTCCAAGACAAGGGGTCACAGCTTAACGATAAGGGGGAAATGCTTTAGGACCGAGATGAGAAGGAATTTTTTCACACAGAGAGTGGTGGGTCTCTGGAACTCTCTGCCACAGAGGGTAGTTGAGGCCAGTTCATTGGCTATATTTAAGAGGAAGTTAGATGTGGCCCTTGTGGCTAAAGGGATCAGGGGGTATGGAGAGAAGGCAGGTACAGGATATTGAGTTGGATGATCAGCCATGATCATATTGAATGGCGATGCAGGCTCGAAGGGCCGAATGGCCTACTCCTGCACCTAATTTCTATGTTTCCTATGAGTGTGTGGCCAGGATGGTGCGGGTCTCTGATGACGCTGGCTGCTTTTTTGAGGCAGCGACTCCGGTAAATCCCTTTGATGGTGGGGAGGTCAGTATATGTGATGGACTGGGCGGTCCATTTTTCACCCCTTTTTGCAGTCTTCTTCACTCCTGGGCATTCAAGTTGCCATGATGAAGCCGGTCAACACGCTCTCTGCTGTACACCTGTAGAAGCTCAAGAGAGTATTCATTGACATATTGAATCTTCTCAAGGAGCTAGAGGCATTGATGAGCTTTCTTTATGATTGTATCAGTGTACTGGGTCCAGGAGAGATCTTCAAAGATATACACGCCCAGGATTCAGAAAATGTTCTCTCTCTCCACCACTGTCCCATCGATGAAGGACAGGTTTGTGGATCCTCAATCTTCCTCTTCTAAAGTCAACAATCAGTTCCTTACTGACGTCAGGAGCGTAGAGACTTGTTCTGGCAACGTTTGGTCAGTCAATCGATTTCCCTCCTATACGCTGACTCATCGTCATCGGTAATTTCTTCACATTGACATTCCAGTCAGGAAAGCACTCAAACCATCTACTTGTTTATGAAGGAACTGCAGATGCTGGAAAATCAAAGGTAGACAAAAGTGCTGGAGAAACTCAGGGGGTGCAGCGGCATCTCTGGAGCAAAGGAAATAGGCAATGAAACCGTTCTTCAGCTGCCCAAAATATTGCCTATTTCCTTCGCTCCATAGATGCTGCTGCACCCGCTGAGTTTCTCCAGCATTTTTGTCTACAAACAATCTATTTCCCCAGATGACTAAAAATTCTGGCACATCTCCACTGATTTTGACCAATTTCAACAGGTGCACAAAAGAAAGCATCCTATCGAGATGCATCGCCGCTTGGTTTGGCAACTGCTCTGCCCATGAAATAGCAGGGAGTTGAGAACATAGCCAGTCCATCACACAAACCAGCGGTGTAAAGCCAATGTGATACAGACATACACCGCGATGAACAGGAAGGTTGGCGCTGTAATTAAGACGGCTAGCACAGTGTACGGTAAGTCCTTTAAACGAGGGGGGGGCAGAGGGGTGAGAACTGGGTAGAAGGAGTGGAGACAACTTTTAAGAAGCCAGATATACGCGGCTATGAAGCTCGGCGGACATTTAACATTACCGGTTGGTTCCTTGGTTCTGAAAACGACTGCTTACCTGTTTTTTCCCAATGAGCCAATGAAATTCACCGGTCAGCACCAGCTCCACCCTCCGAGAACCTCCGAGAACCTTCGACCTCCTGGCAACCCACCTACGGCACGAGAATTCTCGCTACTCTCCATGGCGGCTTCATTCTAGTCACCGCTAATTTTTCAACACGTTGGAAATTCCGCGGTGACCATAATGAGGCCATATTCATAGTTCCCAGAATGCAGGAACTCCTCACGACCATGAAGCTACCCGCAAACATGTGGCGACCATGTGGGGACCGCATAGTCTCCTGCAGTCGCCTACAATGTCGTGTAAGTGGGACAGGCCCTTGATGGTGTATTCCCAATCTCCCAATCTGCTTCATTGTCAACCTTGCGCTTTTTTTCTATCCATACTTTTTCTATGACTTTATCACTCTATTCCAGGGGTCAGCAACCTTTGGCCCACGGGCCGGATCTGGCCCGCAGGCGTTTTTTTTCCAATTAGTTTTCGCGATCTGGGAGCTACAGCCAGTCCCGAGGCTTGCAGGCGACCTGCGGACTGCAGCTAGTCCAGGGGATGCGAGGGATCTGGGAACTGCAGCCAGTCCCGGGGCACTAGGCGATCTAAAACTGCAGAAAACTAATTGAAAAACATGAAAACTATGTATCATTAGTATGTATTATTACTAATTTATGTATTATTAGTATGCATTATTACTAATTACAAATTTAGTTAGTATGTATTATTACCTCCGTGTAAAGTTTGAGACCACGTAAGGCCCTGTTGTGACTAGCACAAAGAAAACACGTCTGACATCTTGTAAGTAAGGTTTAATCTGCAATGACTGAAACTTCCAGAAGGTTACTTGACCTCAGTCACAAGGCACAGGTACATTTGCCAGCTTCTGCTTTTGGCCTCAAGTAGGTATGTTACAAAACTTACCTTGAGCAGTGCTGCAGTTCTGCCGCTCCCCGTGTGCGCGACTTTGGCGCCTTTCAGAGGGGGGCGGGCTTAAAGTGCCGTTTTTCTTCAGACTGGGCAAATCGATCAACGTCAGGCGATTTCGTTGCTGAAGAAAAATCGCTCCGACATTTCATTCATGAAGGTATTTTTAAATTACGCTAGATTATTTATTATCTAGAGTAAATTAAAAATCACCTTGAAAAGCCGTGAGCACTGATAACGGGAAGGATTTTGCGTAGGGGAGAAAAAAAGGTACACAGTTTATTTTTATATTAAAAGTTGGTTTTTATGGAGGCTCTAATAATATTTTCATGTTGCGAAATGGGGTCCAAAAAAAATGTATGAACCAACAGTATTTTTCATACCAACTTCACAGCAAACCACAACGTTCCAATCCACCGCATTCCACTAAAACCCACTCGCTAGTTGATTTAAATGGCCATTAATTTACAGGCATGAAACACTAAATTCCTTCCATTTGGGCCAGAAATTCATGAAAATGAGATTTAAAAATTATGTTATATTGTGGAATATTGTGTGAATGTTATTTGGACACTTAGGCAATTTAAAAAAAGTTTATCTTTTCTTAAGAAATGGATAGATGTTTAGATCTACTAATTGAATTTTGTAATTAGATAACTAACTAATTATATGCTTTAATTTCAGGTCATCGAAGTAAGATTGTTTCATATTTGTTTCAGAATGCTTCAATCTATAATAACTGAAAATTTCATTGAGTTCTCTTAATTTTTAAGAAAGTTATGGGCTTTTAACGGTTCTAGATCACAGCTTTTGAGTTAAGTCAATTGAAAGGCAATGGGGAACAAGATGCTAATTTCCAAGTATGAAAATGGCCATAACTTTCTTAATACTGAAGATATGAAAGTAAATTAGGTGTCAAATTAAACTTCTTTTTATGCTTTATCTGATGGGATCAATTGCAGACTTGATTTTTTAAATCTCAAAATTTTGTAACATTGCTACCTCAAGGGGCACTGGCATTTACATTGTATATTACATGACATATATTACATATAGTACATTACCAATACATCACACTCCATTTATTAACTATGGCGATAGATGTGGCCCGTCACCCGCTTACAAACATGGGGCCTGGCCCCTATGCAAAAAATGTTGTCCACCCCTGCTCTAATCTATCCTCGGTTTCCTTTCTAGTTTTGCACTACCTAACTTACTCATGTACAGAATGAGTTGCCTGGATAGCTGTATTTTTTTAATGCATCTCAGTACACATGATAATAATTTACCAATACTCTTGTTCAACTTACCCTCTGAAACACCACCAGAATTCAACTGTGTAATGCACAGAAATTAAATAGTTGAAGGTAATGTTTAGAACATTATGTATTCTTAGGCCTCCGTTGGTTGTGACTGACCATGGGAGTCTCCAGGGTGCTATTCCCTATATGGAGGACGCCTGTGCGTGACTTTGTTTAACGTGGGGAGGCTGGTGCGCCGACAGCCACCCCACGGTCCTTGACAGATCTGGGTCAGGATCCAGTGGCATGGAGTCCAAAACGACCGGAGACCCTTTTCTGCTGCAGCCTTCATCCGCCTTCCCAGCCGTTGTGACGCTCCACTATGGTCAGCCATCGTCCTCCGCCTGTTCCACCGTTGAGGTCTTGGTTGGATTGCTCTTTGTCATGGACCTCCCCCTCGACCTTACTACCATGGGCAGCCCTACCAGGAGCATAGCTCCAGACGGCATCGCTCTCAGGATCTCAGGACCACACAAGCTTCTCCACCACGTCAAGGTGACAATCCACGGAGAAGTGCTCTATTCATCCATCAATTCCTTCTGATTAATATATTCTCACATGGACACACCAGGAGATGTTTTCCTTGCTTTGTTACTTAACGTTTAACGTTTCATTATTTTCATATCATTAGTTTTTTTTAAACATATGGATCAAAGTCATATTAGTTATTCTGTTGGATCCTGTTCAATTAAGCAATATTACAACAAAAATCAGAGACAAAACAGTGCAGTGAAGAAAGTTACAATAAACAATAGGTGCAGGAGAAAGCCATTTGGCCCTTCGAGCCAGCACCACCATTCAATGTGATCATGGCTGATCATCCCCAATCAGTACCCCGTTCCTGCCTTCTCCCCATATCCCCTGACTCCGCTATTTTTTTAAGAGCCCTATCTAGCTCTGTCTTGAAAGCATCCAGAGAACCTGCCTCCACTGCCCTCTGAGGCAGAGAATTCCACAGACTCACCACTCTCTGTGAGAAAAAGTGTTTCCTCATCTCAGTTCTGAATGGCTTACTCCTTATTCTTGAACTGTGGCCCCTGGTTCTGGACTCCCCCAAAATCGGGAACATGTTTCCTGCCTCTAGCGTGTCCAAGCCCTTAACAATTTTATATGTTTCAATCAGACCTCCTCTCATCCTTCTAAACTCCAGAGTGTACAAGCCCAGCCGCTCCATTCTCTCAGCATATGACAGTCCCGCCATCCCGGGAATTAACCTTGTGAACCTACGCTGCACTCCCTCAATAGCAAGAATGTCCTTCCTCCAATTAGGGGACCAAAACTGCAATATTACAATATTACTTGAGCCACATCTACAGAGTCTGCCATGAATTAATCATCATTGTGATGTGTCCAGAATCAGCATTACCTTAAATTTCATTTATTGTAGACCTTTTAAAAGCTCATCAAATACAGGAGATCTAGGAATTGTATTAGAATTTATTGGAAACCACTCGCTGTTGAGATTTTACACAACTTTAATCAAATTTAGGTCTACATGTCTCAAATATTAAAGAATATGCAATCCCATTGGGTGGCACCAGTTTTGTGTTGGGAGCGTATTGGAAGGTAAGACTTCCCTGGTGGAATAAAACTGGGTGGGAAAAAAGGTCTAAAGGGCCTGTCCCACCAGCATGCAACTCTATGCGATGAGCGCGACCTAACGTGGTCGCTTGAGCCGTCCGGCGTCGCGGGGCCGGTCCCACTTCGATCGCCGGAGCCGTGCGGAATTGTGCAGAGTTTGTCCCGACATCGCGCGGGGCTCCGAAAAACTGACCATGTTCAAAAATTCCGCGCGGCAACGGCTTGTCGGCTCGAAGTCGCCTCGACGCATTACACACCGTCTCGACGTTGTGCCTCCGTGACCCTCTCTGTAGGTGCCTCTGTGGCCCTCTCTGTGTGTGGCTCCATGGCCCTCTGTGTGTGTGCCTCTGTGCCCCTCTCTGTGTGCCCCTCTCTGTCCTGGCGAACTTACCTTTAAGACTTTGCTCCAAGTTCGCCTCACATTGCGCCGCGTTGCGCCACTCACCCGACCTCCGCGCGGCCCTCGCTGCCGGTTTGGTCGCGCTTCCCGCATGCAGGCGCATGCTGGTGGGAACAGCCCTGTACAGGGGATCACCCGACCTCCGCGCGGCCCCCGCTTCTAGTTTGTTCGCGCTCATCGCATGGAGTCGGATGCTGGTAGGACAGGCCCTTTACCTTCCACTACCAGCAAACTCCGGCAACCACCTTCAACTGGCATCGCAACCGGCTTTGACTAGAAAATTATCGATTTTTAAAACGGCAACCTATTTTTAGTCGTGGCCGATTTTGAATTTTTTTAAATAATCGCCGGAACAAAGAAGAAGCGGGAACCACTTTCGACCATCAGGGAGACTGACAAAAACCTCCGGGAACCGCACGGAAACCTTGGGTGGGGCGCAAAGTCTCTAGAGGTTTCCGTTCTGGTTTCTTAAGTGGGACAGGGGCATAACAAAGCATTGAAAGTGTGGTGGGCATTATAATAATAATGACATTTCACTGAACAGTTATTGCACACCGCAAATGTAATATTGAACACACGTGGAATTAAATTATCCTGGAAAAGTTCAGGATGAGGGATGTGCAAAGATGGGGTGGGAGCGTATCTACCCCCCCCCCCCCCCCGACAGAAGGGGGGAAAGAGTTGTACAGTTTGATAGCCACAGGGAAGAAGGATCTCCTGTGGCGTTCTGTCCTACATCTTGATGGGACCAGTCTGTTGCTGAAGGTGCTCCTCAGGTTGACCAGTGTGTCATGCCGGGGGTGAGCTGTATTGTCCAAGATGCTCGGGTGGCATCGGATAACGAGTGGCAATTCATCAACAAAGGAGTGACAGGAAGATATGGTTATAATTGTTGACCATATCTGTTCAATATAAGCTGCAAAGTTTGTTACCCTTGCTTTCAAATACCTCTGTCCCATCATTTCCTCCTTGTCTTTGTGGCGTCCCCAGTCCCAGTATCCTTTGAATGAACATATGCTCCTCTAGTTCTTAATCCCCGCCCCAAATTTAATTGATCAATTTTTGCTGCTCTGCATTCCATATGGTTATAAGATCAAAGTTCATAAGTGATAGGAGTAGAATTAGGCCATTTGGCCCATCACCAACTCTGCCATTCAATCATGACTGATCTATCTGACCCTCCTAACCCCATTCTCCTGCCTTCTCCCCATAACCTGCACTAATCAAGAATCTATCTAACTCTGCCTTAAAAAATATTCACTGGCTTGGCCTCCACAGCAAAGAATTCCTCAGATTCACCACCCACTGACGATAGAAATTGCCCCTCGAACATTCTTTAATTCTGAGGATATGACCTCTAGTCCTAGACTCACCCACTAATGGAAACATCCTCTCCACATCCACTCTATCCAAGCCTTTTGCTGTTCTGTAAGTTTCTTCTAAATTCCAGCGAGTACAGGCCCAGTGCTAAAGTATCCTTTATCGTCATTCAGACCTTGCAGTCTGAACGAAATTTTGTTGCCTGCAGTCATACATATAGTAAAACAAAACACACAATAAACACATATTTAACATCCACCACAGTGAGTTCACCAGGCACCTCCTCACTGTGATGGAAGGCAAGTCGTAAAGTCTTTGTCCTCTTCCCTCCTTGATCTCCCTCTGCGCTGAGGCGATCCAGGCCTCCGATGTTGTCGTCCACTGGGCCCGCGGCCGAGCCTCCGAAGCCGGGCTGCCGCCACCGCCGGAACACTGGAACGCCACCACAGCTCCGAGGTCGCCAGCTCCGCCATTAGGCCTCAGCACAGACGGAGACGGAGAACACGACAAGAAAAAGTCGCATCCCCCCGAAGGGAGAGACTAAAACCCCTGTTTCCCCATAACTGCTGACAATATTTAAAATGGCGGCGGCGCGGGCACACCGCGACGCCCTGTGTCTCCCTGGAATGAAAAATACAGCGACGATCAATGCATTTCGTTGTCTCTGTACTGTACACCGACAATGACAATTAAAATTGAATCTGAATCTGAATATTCCAAATGTGCCCTGACCAGCACCTTATGGAGCCTCACCATCCTACTACATTTTCAGGGTTCTATCTCTATTCTCATTTGAGAGACAAAACAAAAAACCTATTTCCTTTGATGGACACAAAATGCTGGGTAACTCAGTGGAACAGGCAGCATATCCTGTCCGGAGTTAAGGGCCTGTCCCACCAGCATGCAACTCTATGCGATGAACGCGATCAAACCGGCAGCGGGGGCCGCGCGGAGGTCGGGTGATCCCCTGTACAGGGCCGTTCCCACCAGCATGCGCCTGCATGCGGCAAGCGCAACTAAACCGGCAGCGAGGGCCGCGCGGAGGTTGGGTGAGTGGCGCAACGCGGCGCAAAGCGAGGCGAACTTGAAGCAAGTCCAAGGTAAGTTCGCCAGGACTTAGAGGGGCACACAGAGAGGGGCACCGAGACACACACACATACAGGGCCATGGAGCCACACACATAGAGGGTCACGGAGGCACTTACAAATGGGTTAACGGAGGCACGATGTCCGGGCGGTGTGTAAATGTCGAGGCGACTGCGAGCCGACAAGCCGTTGCCGCGCGGGATTTTTGGACATAGTCGGAGCCCCGCGCGGTGTCGGGACGAACTCCGCACAATTCCGCGCGGCTCCGGCGATCGACGTGGGACCGGCCCCGCGACGCCGGACGGCTCAAGCGACCACGTTAGGTCGCGCTAATCGCATACAGTTGCATGCTGGTGGGACAGGCCCTTTACTCCAGCATTATGTGTCTATCTTCAGTGTAAACTAGCATTTGCAGCTCCTTCCAATAACCTATTCCATTGGCGAAGTTTTGACCATCTGCCTTGGCTTGGTGTTGAATTTAGTTGATGTTCTCATGAAGTGTTTTGGGACATTTTACCATAATAAAGACAAGACTATATAAATGCAATCTGGAATTGATACTAGATTGCACCTCGAGTTTATTTTATGTAACGTGAAAAAAGGTCTAATCATGTTCAATTAGTTAATTCGACGACATCCTAAAAATGTGCGCTATAAATTAAAATATATTGGTGGATCAGAAATAGTCAGCACAAAAAGAATAGGGTGCTTTTGTATTCAATTTATTGTCATTGTCTCAATTTAGAGACAACAAAATGGATTTTGCTAACAGTCAGTAACATAAAAGTAAATAATAAATAAATAAACTTTTTCTTTTTAAAGCACAAACACAGACGTCCACACACAACATAACCCCACAGCGGCACCAGAGTTAAGGAAGGCACCATAGTCCAGCCAGCCTCCCTGCCAATCTTCCCAAATGTTCACCCGTGGTCAGGGCCTCCCGAGCACCCGCAGGCCCTCTCGCCGGGAACGATGGAACCCCGAGGGAAAACATCCTCAGCGGCCCGGACCTCCAGATCAGCCGCCTCCCACCGGAGCCCGTGGCTCCCAAAGTCCACAGGCTGAGTCGGACGGAGTCGCAGGACTCCGCGATGTTGGTCAGCGCCACCCGTGTTGAGAGCTCCGCGATGTCGGTGCAGCAGGCCCAGCACTCTGGAGCTGCAACGCCGATCCCCGGTGAGGCATCGCCCGCCCCGCGATGTTTCCAACGCTGCGCCACTTATGCTTGTGTAGATCAGAAATGTAAAACGTATGGCATTTGCAGCCATTTCCATCCTGTATAGCCGCAGCTTTTGTAATGTCTGCACTCATTGTGCTAATATCAGTGCCATGACTAAGATTGTAGCTGGAGCCCCCTGGTGAAGTATTGTTAACACAATGTCAATATCCCATACTGCCTGTACTTGTACTGGGAGAACTTGTGTTAAATATATCGTTTACAAACTCGATATCCGGGGGTGAAACCCGACAGAGTGTGTCCCGTTTGCTGCAGCTAATATGATGGGAAGGCACGTTGGGCGCAGTTAATGGCCCAATAACTCAATTATTGTCAAAGACCATTTAAGAATGAACTCCAAGACGTCAGTAGTCTGTACCATATTAAATGTAACATTAGCTTTAAACACAACGCTTCCCATCTTCCAAAGAGAAAATGTACTGCTTTTTTGGTGCTATCCCAGCACTATGGAGTGAACACATACCTGGATCAGTGTGACAACCCAAGCCGTAGGGGCAGTCCATTCAGAATCTGCAATGTCATAGATTGATGTTATCATGCAAAGGCTCATTTCCCGAGCCACAGGCTGAACCAGCAAAGTTCATGTTTAGAACAACCGTGTAAGGTTGTCTTATCATTCCTGACAAAGCGGGAATCAAAGCTGCATAGGCCAGTCAGACAGAAAAACCTCGAGCGGGATCATGATGACTTTATTTCCCGATTGATGAGGCAAGATGGAGGAAGACATAAAAGACCATTCCTTCTGCTTGTAGCGAGACTGTATCTGTCACCACTGTTGTGCCACATATGTTTGCAACCGGTGAGCAAGCATGAGAACAACATATTGATATATGGTGTTCCATCGAACCAGAATTTTATAAATACTGTGTGGTCCAACACCCATTTGGTGTTGTCATTGATCTGTACTTGATGATACACCAGCGGCAAATGCATTTGGTAAAACCAGCCAGGATAGTTTTACTTGATTGCAGCCATGTGACTAACATATGCCACCATCATAGTGTATCAACTTGAAGTTGAGCATGCAGATTATGCATATTCGCTCAATCACTCTTTAACCCATAGAATGCCCTAGTGTCTATAGATAGTTGATACCAATAACTGAAGAATTGGTAACTCATGGAAAACTCCTCCACATCCAAACTAGAGATGACATTCGCAAGTTTCCGTGTTAGAGCCCTTAGCATCAGTTTGCAATCTATCTATATATATACTTTTAAAATTCTGTGTGTGTGTGTGTGTGTGTGTGTGTGTGTGTGTGTGTGTGTGTGTGTGTGTGTGTGTGTGTGTGTGTGTGTGTGTGTGTGTGTGTGTGTGTGTGTGTGTGTGTGTGTGTGTGTGTGTGTGTGTGCCGTCGACCGGGTGTATGTCTTGTGCGTGTATGTCACATTCCATCTTTCTTTCAGATAAGATTTATGGCCTTTGATTCCATGGTCCGCCAAAACCAGACCCTCAAACGCCGTGATTTTTTCCATTTTGCTAGACATTACGCTTTTACATTCACTAATGCACTCCTCATTACATTTAGACACATACGTGCACATTTTTGATAAAATCCTTCCCCCCCCCTCAATATTTCAAAATCTTAAAAAAATCAAACTGCTCTCACCCACAGAATGTTGGTGAACGTTCCATTGTGTGATGTCACAATGCCCAATGCTCACAAATGTCCAATCGGAATGGATCTCATTTACATCTGCCTTTGATAAAATCCTTTCCCCCCCCCCCCCCCCCCCCCCGCAGCCCGTGTCAAAGTGCTTGATCACGTGTGTGGGAATGGAGAAAGAGGATTCGGGGTGATAGGGAGTGGGGAATAGATGGACTGCCCCTACCCCTACCCCTACCCCTCCCTCTCTACCGTCCCACTCTTTCCCCTCTCTCCTCCCACCCCTCTCCCCCTCCATCTTCCCCCTCCATCCCCTACCCCCATCTCCCTCCTCCCCTCCCCCCTCCCCCACACCTCTGTCCCCCTTCCCCATCCCTCTCTCCTCCCCCTCCTCCTCTCCTCCCCCTCCCTCTCTCCCCAACCCCCCTTCCCTCTCCCCCAACCCCCTTCCCTCTCCCCTGCTACCCCTCTTCCCCCCCCCTCTCCCATCTCCATCCTCCCCTCCCTCACACATCTCTCCCCCACCCCTCTCTCTCCCCACCCCACTCTCCCTCTTCCAACACTCCCCCCCTTCCCTCTCCTTCCTCTCTCCCTCATCCACCACTCCCCCCTCCCCCTTCCACCACCTCCTTCCCCCCCCCCCACTCTTCCACTTTTCTCTTCCCCAACCCACAGCCCTCCCCATCTCCCTCCCCACCCTCTCTCCCCCCTCCCTTCCCACTCTCTCCGCTCTCCCCCTCCCACCACACTCCTCCCCCTCTCCCTCCCTCTCTCCTCTTCCCGCACCCTCATCTATCCCCCTCCCTCTCTCACCTCCTCACCGAACCCATTCTCCCTCCCCTCCCTCCTCCCTCTCCCCTTCCCCACCCCGCCAACCCCTCCCCTCCCCCTCTCTCACCCCCTCTCCTCCTCTCCCACCCTCCCCCTCTCAGCCCCCTCCCCATCCTTCCTCACTCCCATTCCCCTTCCCCCTCCACTCTCTCCACCTCTCCCCATCCCCCTCTCCATCTCCCCCTCTCCATCTTCCCCTCTCCGTCCACTACTCTGCCCCATCCTCTTCCTGGCTCTCCACCCCCTCCCCGCACTCCATTCCATGTCCCCCCCTTCCTCCACCCTCTCTCTCCAACACCCCCTCATCTCCCTCCCCCTCTTTCTCTGCCCCTCTCTTTGCACCTTGAGATAGGATTGAAAGGGGTAAAACAACCAATTAATAATATTAATATATAATATAAAGGGGGGGTGGTTAGTGTGTGTATGACGCTGCAACCACCCCCCCCCCCCACCGCGTGTTGAATGGACGGGACCCTCTCCCTCCCCCCCCACCTCTTCCCCCTCTCCCCTCTTCCCTCTCCCCACTCTCTCTTCCCCTTCCCCACCCCTCCTCCCCTCCTCTAACCCACTCTCCCCTCCCCCCCTCTTTCCCCACTCCCCCTCCTCTCTCACCCCCTCATCTCTCCCCACCTCTCTCCCCACCTACTCTCTTTCCCCCTACTATCTTCCCCTACTCCCCTCCCTCTCCCCCTCCCCCCTCTCCGTCTTCCCCTTCCCCCTCCCCATACATCTCCCTCCCCCATCGTAGGTAGCTTCAGCTGGTAATAGCATAGGTGTGTCTAACAATCACCCAGATGGCACTTGAGAGGTTGTCACTTTGCACGATGTCAGTTCTCCCACTTTCACAGCTGAAACACAGCTACTATATTTCCAATTAGTCTAGATAAATGTAAGGCTGCTTTATTACAACAAGGTAAAAAAGAGGTTCCTGCAAGAAAATGAAAACCTGGTAAGAAATACAAACTTACCTGCAGGTTTAAACTTATCGCTGGCAGCAGCGACGTGCCTGCCAGTCTGGTGCCTCGCCATGCAAACGACGTTAATGACTCGCATGCGGCCTGACGGGGTCTTCTTCACGTAGTCACTCACTTGACTGCAAAGTAAAATGGAATTCACCTATGACACCCGGCCACAACCTATGACAGCAAAATTTGTCGCCACTATCGCCAAAAATCTTTCAACGTTGAAAATCTCGCTTGTAGTCGCCCAAAAAATGGCCTAAGTGGGACAGGCCCATAACTCCCCTCGTCCTGCTACAATTTGGAGTATTTATTGTGTGTTTACTATTGAAGTAAAACATTCACTTGGTATCACTGTCATTTCCTTTTCTCTTGCCTCTCGATATAATGGACATATTTATTTTTGTTATTTTTATTTTTATTTCCTACAGATTTACAATCTGCTTGTATGTCACACACGCACGGTTTAATGTTGTATTTTATCTCCACCATGTTTGGCCATCCCCTGCCCTTCCTGAGGCCGCAGGCAATGTGTGTAATGCCTTCAGTATTTCTGTACTCCTTGCCAAGAGTATATGCCACTTGCTTTAATCCTATGTTCTATTTTCCCGATTAGCCATGGCTGAATTACCTTCCTCTTTGTGCCAATCCTTAAGGACATTTAAATTTCGATGTTGCACTCTTATTAGCCATTCATGCATCTGAACATAATATGATTTAGCCATGGTTTTACAATGGGAGTTCGTTATGAATAGCAAAGAAATGTCTGAAAGCCATTGAGGAGCTGAGGGTGGGGGAATATGTCAATAGACAATAGGTGCAGGAGTAGGCCATTCGGCCCTTCGAGCCAGCACCTCCATTCAATGTGATCATGGCTGATCATCCCCAATCAGCACCCCGTTCCTGCCTTCTCCCCATATCTCCTGACTCCGCTATTTTTCAGAGCCCGATCTAGCTCTCTCTTGAAAGCATCCAGAGAACGGCCTCTGAGGCAGAGAATTCCACAGACTCACCACTCTCTGTGAGAAAAAGTGTTTCCTCGTCTCCATTCTAAATGGCTTACTCCTTATTCTTAAACTGTGGCCCCTGGTTCTGGACTCCCCCAACATCGGGAACATGTTTCCTGCCTCTAGCGTGTCCAAGCCCTTAACAATGTGTTTCATTGAGATCCCCTCTCATCCTTCCAAACTCCAGAAATGATGAGGGTTTGTGCGGTTGCTCCACTTTATAAATACATTTGACTGTTCAGTTTTAGTTACGGTCTTTCGGCCCACCAAGTTTATACTTTAATATCATTTTTTTCCTAAAATATAAAGATTATATTTACTAAATATATTGTTTCCTACTGCTTATGCAGTTCAATATATTTCATCTCTTTTTATGTTCTGGCAAAGCATTTTCTATGTGAAATCTTGGCTCTGCTTCTCTTTCCACAGATGCTGCCCGACCGACTGAGTGTTTCCAGCATTTTCGATTATCTTTCACTTCTCGCATATGTTCTTATGCCGCATAAGGAGGCCTTTTAACATCAAGTCTGTGTCGGGGCTCAGAGCAATTCCAATTTTCAGTCTGAAGAAGGGTCTCGACCCGAAACGTCGCCTATCTCCTTCGCTCCTTAGGTGCTGCCGCACCCGCTGAGTTTCTCCAGCCTTTTGTGTACCCTCCAACTTTCATTCCCCCACTTATTGCCCTGCGGCATGCGGACCCACATCCTTGCCAGCCTGCTCCAGATTCTCTTCAACCCAATTATACCAGTGGATTAGTTTACTGTCACCTGTTACAGTCAAAAGCTTTTTGCGTGCTAACCAGTCAGCAGAGGAACAACACATGATTACAATCGACAGACAATAATACAGACAATGATAGCATGATAAGGGAGGACAATTAAACTACCAATTGGCACATCTCTGGGATCTGGGACCAAACCAGAGCACCTGGAGAAATTCATGTGATCACAGGAAAAACGTATAAACTCGACATGAACTGCGCTAGAGATCAGGAATGAACCCAGGTGAATGGAGTTGTGAGGAAGCAGTTGTACATGCACAAGTTCAACAAAAGCTTTCACATAACCATGTACTAAACTCAACTGACAAACTAAACTGAATGTGCTTTGCCACTCTGCTATCTAACCATCTCAACATCTCATTTCCAATGCCCATCAAGCACTACCAAATAGTTTTAGTTTAGAGATACAGCACGGAAACAGGTCCTTCAGCCCACTGAGTCCATGCAGATTCGTGATTCCCGCACACGAAAGGGCCTGTCCCACCAGCATGCGACTCCATGCGGTGAACGCGACCTAACGTGGTCGCTTGAGCCGTCCGGCCTCGCAGGGCCGGTCCCACTTCGATCGCCGGAGCCGTGCGGAATTGTGCGGAGTTGGTCCCGACATCACGCGGGGCTCCGAAAAACTGACCGTGTTCAAAAATTCCGCGCGGCAACGGCTTGTCGGCCCGCAGCCGCCGCAACTCATTACGCACTCCTCGACGTCGTGCCTCCGTGACCCTCTCTATATGTGCCTCCGTGACCCTCTCTCTGTGTGCGTGCGTGACCCACTCTGTGTGCCTCCGTGACCCTCTGTGTGTGTGCCTCCTTGACCCTCTCGATATGTGCCTTTGTGACCCTCTCTATATGTGCCTTTGTGACCCTCTCTGTGTGTGCCTCCGTGACCCTCTCTCTGTGTGCCTCCGTGACCCTCTCTGTGTGTCCCTCTCTGTCCTTGCGAACTTACCGCGGACATCCCTCCAACTTCGTGCCGCATCGCGCCACTCACCCGACCTCCACGCGGCCCTCGCTGCCGGTTTGGTCGCGCTTGGCGCATGCAGGCGCATGCTGGTGGGACTGGCCCTGTACAGGGATCACCCGACTTCCGCGCGGCCCCCGCTTCCAGTTTGCTCGCGCTCACCGCATGGAGTCGCATGCTGGTGGGACAGGCCCTTAACACTATCCTACACACAAGAGGGACAATTTACTTTTATAACAAGCCAATTTTAGATAGTTTTAGTATAGTTTAGAGCTACAGTGTGGAAACAGGCTCACCGGGTCCACACCAACCAGTGATCCCTGCACACTAACACTATCCTACACACACACACACTAAGTCAATTTACATTTTACAATTTACATTGCTAATTACCAAGCTAATTAACCTACAAACCTGTACCTCTTTGGAGTGTGGGAGGAAGCCGGAGATCTGTGAGAAAACCCACACAGGTCACGGGGAGAACGTACAAACTCCGTACAGACGGCACCCGTAGTCAGGTTCGAACCTGGGTCTCTGGTGCTGTGAGGCAGGAACTCTACAGCTGCACCACCATTTCCGCCCTGATGATGCAACAAAATAACAGCAGTCACTTTCATTACAGCTGCTGAAGTTATTTTTCAAAAGTAATCATCTTTCCAAAATTTTCCATCAGACTGAACGGTGAATTATGATGAATTGCCAGCCTCTTTTAATGCTTTCAAGATTCATGAGAGCTATTTTACATTTCACCTGATGTCCCTGCAATGATTATCCTCATGTTTTATTGAAATAATAAGTTTCTGTATAATATTCTTCATAGGCTTCAGATATTTCCTCCTGCCCTTTGTAGATTGATTGCTGCAAAAACAGAGGCGATGATCCTGTTTCCTCGGATGAAATGCTGCTTCAGAAAAATAATCCCATTGCCACTTCAAAAGAGAAAACTGTGACAAGCCATCACCCTGGTACAGCAGCTTCACTAGAGTAGAACTCCTGTCGCTGAGACACAGAAAGTCCCAGGGGACACACTCTACAATTGTCCACTTCCGAACCTTCTGTCACTGAAGGAACAGTTCACCCGAGCAGTTAATAGTTTGAGCAAATACATTAAACCAATCTTGAGAAGATAGGTGGAGATTAGGAGAGTTAATTGTTGGCGTTTTTGGATGAATGGCAGTTTTTACAGGAACTATCTCGATCAATGCTTTATGTTCATTTCAGAATTGATTTCCAAACTTTGGAACTTGGACAATAGCAGAGAAATCGTGAACATTTTTTGTCTCATGAAAGAACCTGGAAGAAATCCTCAGCGGTAAGGTATTTGCTGGTGTTGCTGAGGGGAACACAGGGCAGCATTGTGGTGCAGTGGTAGAGCTACTGCCTTAAGGGCCTGTCCCACCAGCATGCAACTCCATGTGATGAGCGCGACCTAACGTGGTCGCTTGAGCCGTCCGGCGTCGCGGGGCCGGTCCCATTTCAATCACCGGAGCCGTGCGGAATTCGTCCCGACATCGCGCGGGGCTCCGAAAAACTGACCATGTTCAAAAATTCCGCACGGCAACGGCTTGTCAGCTCGCAGTCGCCTCGACGCATTACACACAGCCTCGATGTCGTGCCTCCATGACCCTCTCTGTAGGTGCCTCCGTGACCCTCTCTGTGTGTGTGCCTCTGTGCCCTGGCGAACTTACCTTAGACTTCACTCCAAGTTCACCTCACTTTGCTCCACGTTGCGCCACTCACCCGACCTCCGCGCGGCCCCCGCTGCCGGTTTGGTTGCGCTCTCCGCATGCAGGCACATGCTGGTGGGAACGGCCCTGTACAGGGATCACCCGACCTCCCCGCGGCCCCCGCTTCTAGTTTGATCGCGCTCATCGCATGGAGTCGGATGCTGGTAGGACAGGCCCTTTACAGCGGCAAAGATCTGGGTTCGATCCTGACTACGGGTGCTGTCTGTTCGCAGTTATACGCTCTCACGGTGTCCTGTGTGGGTTTTCTCCGAGATCTTCGGTTTCCACACACACTTCGAAGAGTGCAGGTTTTTGCAGGTTAATTGCCTTGGTATAAAAATGTTAATTGTCCCTAGTGTGTGTAGGATAGTGTTAATGAGCGGGGATCGCTGGTCACTGCAGACTCGGTGGGCCGAAGGGCCTGTTTCCGCGCCGTTTCTCTAAACTAAACTAAGAACAAGAAAATGATAAGTTACTTTATTTGGCGAGTCCAGCGTTATTCTTGAAATGACGAGGCTACCATTTGTGAACTTTCAGCAATAAGCTTACTCCATCTTTTGAACCGACTCAATCTTTCTTTCATTGTTACCAAGTTACCATTGTTACCGCTCGATTTGTTACTAACACCTATGAGAGAGAAGCGAGTGTCACCAAACTTCTGAATTCTCTGGGGTGGAACCCTCTCCAAGACAGACGTGAAGCTCACCGTTTGACCTGTTTTTACGAAATGTTAAATGGTCAGCTAGACATAGATCACAAGACCTACACCAACTCCAAACCAATTAGGAGCAGACGAGGGCATTCGACCCAATTTGTGGTCCCAGCCACAAAGACATATGTGTACAGCAATTCGTTCTTCCCACGCACTATTAAAGCATGGAATAATCTCCACCAAGCCACGGTTGCCCAGCCAGATGCAACTAAATTTAAAGTGGCACTTTCTTTTTTTTTTTTTTGTTTATTTTTGTTAGAAGTAAGTACAATAGTGTGGTACTTGAGTACCTAATACATACATACATATTCCCATTCTTGTACAACTTCATACTTTTGATTTAATAATAAAAGAACAGTGGAAGAAAAAATAAATAAAGAGTGTGGGAATAGATACACAAGAGAGTAGAAACAGATAGCAAAAGAAATAAAGGACATGGACGAGAAGATGAAAAGATTGAAATAGAAGGAGAAAGTAAAGAAAAGAGCGATTAGGAGAGATCTACCTATTTTGTATTTTTGCCTATCCGTCACCCGGTTCTAAACCATTTAATTTCTAAGGTTATGTTATGTTGCACCATATGCTTGCAAAAAGTTGATAAAAGGAGACCAAGTCTTTGAGAATTGGTCTACTTTGCCTAGTAGGAGAAATCTCATTTCTTCAAGATGAAGCGTTTCAGACATATTTGAAATCCACATTTTGAATGTTGGCGTAGTTGCGTTTTTCCAAAATTTGAGTATAATTTTTTTGCTGTTATTAAACCATAATTAAGAAAAGTTTCTTGGAATATAGTTAGTTTACTTCCCTCTTCCATTGATCCAAAGATAATCTGTTCTGTATTGGGGTTCAATTTTGTGTTAAATAGTTTTGTAAAAATTCCAAAAATTTCATTCCAAAATTTATACAGTTTTATACACGAGACAAAGGAATGTGCTATAGTGGCATTTTGAGTAAGACATTTGTCACAAGTGGGGGAAACATTTGGGAATATTTTATTCAGTCTAGTTTTAGAATAATATAATCTATGTAAAATTTTAAATTGAATTAGGTTATGTCTTACATTAATTGAACATTTATTTACATATAATAGATTTTTTTCCCATCTATCGTTAGGAATTTTTATCAATAACTCTTGTTCCCAGCCCCTTCTAATTGTCTCTGTCATTGGCATTTCTATATTTAAAATTATATTATATAAGTAAGATATTAAATTGCTTGATTCTGCCTTTCTATTCATTCCTTCCTCCAATAAATCTGGAGTTAAGGTTTGATATCCTTGTATATATTTCTTCAAATAATCTTGAATTTGAAGATATTTGAAATATTGATTATTTTTCAAATTATATTTTAGTTGTAATTGTTGGAATGATAAAAGTTTTCCCATATCATACATATCTCCCATTGTTTTAATTCCTAATCTTTCCCAATGGATAAACGTTTTATCAATAATGGATGGTTTGAATGAGGGATTATTAGTTATTGGAGACAGAAGTGATAATTTTCTTAATTTTAAAGATAATTCTATATGATTCCAAATTCGTATTGTACTGTGAATAATTGGATTCTTCTTATATATTGCACTGTTCAGTTTCATCGGGGAAAGAAGGATCGCTCCTATATTATAAGGGGAACAATCCTCTTTCTCCATTCTTGTCCAATCTACCTGTTGGGCAGAACTGTCCAACCAGTGGATTATATTTTTAATATTCACTGCCCAATAGTAATGCAATAACTTAGGGAGTGTCAGTCCCCCTGATTCTATAGATTTACACAAGTGTTTTTTCTTAAGTGGCACTTTCTTCCCAATAACCCTCTCTGGCTAAACCCCTCCCTTCACCACCTCCAGTTTAAATTCCAGGTGGAATATTTTGGAGGACCAAGTAACCAAGAACCAAGAACCAAGTTACAGGTTCAATGAAAAATCTTGCTTGCATGAACATCGTAGGCTCATAGACTTGGACAGTTCACAAAACTAAATTATAGATACACATCACATAAAAGTCTACTAGACAAAGAAGACAGAGCCAATAAAGAAGATATTAGTGCATAAAGGGCCTGTCCGACAAGCATGCAACTCCATGCGATGAACGCAATCTAATGTGGTCGCTTGAGCCGTCAGGCGTCGCGGGGCCGGTCCCACTTCGATCGCCGGAGCCGTGCGGAATTGTGCGGAGTTTGTCCCGACATCGCGCGGGGCTACAAAAAACTGACTGTTCAAAAATTCCGCACGGCAACGGCTTGTCGGCTGGCAGTCGCCTCGACGCATTACACACCGTCTCGACATCCTGCCTCCGTGACCCTCTCTGTAGGTGCCTCCGTGACCCTCTATGTGTGTGGCTCCGTGGGCCTCTCTGTGTGTGCCTCTGTGCCTCTATCTGTGTGTCCCTCTCTGTCCTGGCGAACTTACCTTTAAGACTTCGCTCCAAGTTTGCCTCACTTTGCGCCACTCACCCGACCTCCGCGCGGCCCCTGCTGCCGGTTTGGTCGCGCTTGCCGCATGCAGGCGCATGCTGGTGGGAATGGCCCTGTACAGGGGATCACCCGACCTCCCCACGGCCCCCGCTTCTAGTTTGATCGCGCTCATCGCATGGTCGGATGCTGGTAGGACAGGCCCTTAAACATAATTAGACAAAAAATAAGCAGACCCATGATCGAGCAATGGGTGTACCGCCGTGTTGCATGGTCGAGGTGGGATTATTATTGTGCAGGGAGGAACTGCAGATGGTGGTTATACTACGAAGATAGACACAAAAAGCTGGAGTAACTCAGCGGGAACGGCAGCATCTCCGGAGAGAAGGAATGGATGACGTTTCGGGTCGAGACCCTTCTTCAGATTGTGTAGTTGGTTTCAAGAACCTGATTGTTGAGGCAACGTAGATGTTCCTGAACCTGGCGTGTGGGACTTCAGGCTTCGGTACCTCTTGCCCGCTGGCAGGAGCCAGAGGAGGGCATGGCCCAGAAACTGTACTTTGTCATTAACTTTACCCGTCAGAAGGGCTAAAGCTCTTCCGCTAGGGAAAATATTAACCACACAACCTATTGCAAAGCTTCTTCAGACTCTAATTGCATGATGTGTAGCCCTCCAGATTTACAAACTACCTGAACCAACACTTCAGATACCTTACAGACTACGCTGTTAATTCGTGCCATTGTAGGGACATCCTTGCATTTATTGCTACCTGGAAACCTATTTTGTGACATCAGCCTCGACTACAGTTTACTGCCCACTGCTCCTTTGGATCATTTTGTCTCCATACGACCCCAGTCAGAACGGATGATTAGCTCTGTACATTATTTTGATATTACTAAAACTGAAAGTTAAAGGATCTTGAT
The DNA here is from genome assembly GCA_963514005.1 of Raja brachyura. The sequence goes on from OY740795.1 coordinate 54,567,308, forward strand.
AGTTGCAATTTTGATTATTTACTATACTTTTTTTTGGACCTATTGTGAAAGATTTGAGTTGTCCCATTCTCACAAGTTCAGAAGTTATAGGAGTAGAATTAGGTCATTCGACCCATCGAGTCTACTCCGCCATTCAATCGTGGTTGATCTCTGCCTCCTATTCCCAATTTTCCTGCCTTCTCCCCAAAAGCATTGACACCCAATCTAATCAAGAATTTGTCTATCTCTGCCTTAAAAATATCCACTGACTTGAGAGTCTTACATTTTGAGAATATCCTTTATTGTCATTCAGACCTTTCGGTCTGAATGAAATTTCGTTGCCTTGCAGTCATAACATATAATAAAAAACAAAACACACAATAAACACAAATTTAACATCCACCACAGTGAGTTCACCAGGCACCTCCTCACTGTGGTGGGAGGCAAAAGTCTTAGAGTCTCTGTCTTCTTCCCTCCTTGTTCTCCCTCTGCGCTGAGGAGATCCAGGCCTCCGATGTTGCCGTGCACCAGGCCCGCGGCCGAGCCTCTGAAGCCGGGCCGCCGCCGCCACCACCACCACCGTCGCCGGAATGCTGGAACACCGCCACAGGGCCCGCCGCTGGAACGCTGGAGCACCACAGCTCCAAAGCCAGGTCGCCGCCGGAACGTCGCTGGAGCACCACAGCTCCAAAGCCGGGTCGCCGCCGGATCGTCGCTGGAGCACTGCAGCCCCGAAAGCCAGGTCGCCGCCGGAACGCCGCTGGAGCACTGCAGCCCCGAAAGCCAGGTCCGAAGCCGTGACCCCGCAGCTGGAAGGCCGCCATAGCTCCAAGGCCGCCAGCTCCGCCATTAGTCCTCAGCACAGATGGAGACGGTGATGGGGGACACGACATGAAAAGTCACATCCCCCGAAGGGAGAGACTAAAATCCTGTTTCCCCACCCCCCCCCCACAAATACACAGTCTAATAAACCAAAATAATCACTAAAACAGACACAGGAAGACAAAAATAAAATAAAAAGCAGATGGACTGCAGGTGAGCTGCAGCTGCCAGGCAGCGCCGCCACTTCCGCGAAATACAGACCAATGATACATCGAGAGACCTGTTGCATTGACAAGAGCAAAGGCAAGTGTTGAGTAATTAAGAAGCGTGAGGAAGTTTTATAATTACAAAATGGATTCAGCTGTAAAACTAGAAGCAAGGCAGGCTTTCACCTTTCTCCTTTTATATATGCAAAGCCAGCAGAAAACGCTTTACCCTTTCTCCTGTTACACTAACAAAAATGTTTATGCTCTTTCCCCATTACACAAGCGAGATAACAAGCACGACTTCATGAATGTTTTCCTCTATAATATAAACATTAGGAGCATGTTCAGACACTCGGCTTCTCCCCTTGCTCTATTAGATTATAATGTGCGTCATTAAAGTAAAAAAAAACAAAATGCTTGATATGCATAAAAATAGCCTCCTCCTCATAACCATGTGTGGGCTAACCCTTACTCTATCAGAAGAACCTGTCAATCTTAAGAAGCTGTCAAACTTAAGAAGCAAGAGGCTGTACTGTACTGTTAACTCTGCAAGTTAAAGTATTGGTGAATCGCTTATTATTGGGGTATAAATATATCTACTTAAACACTTCCCCTTTGTGAGGGAGTAGAGTTGCTCTGTATAGTCTGTATCTACATACTGTAATAGTCACTACCACGCCCGCCTGGCGAAATAAAGATTTTACTACTTGATTACTGATTTTATTTGTGTTTTTGTCTGTTTAAAGTGAATGGAACCACAACAGGGTCCCGACCCAAAATATCATCTACGGTATACATTCTCTCACCAGATACTTCCTGACTTATTGAGTTACTCCAGCACTTTGTGTTTTGCTCAAGCTTTTAGCATCTGCAGTTCCTTGTGTCCCCTGTTGTTGGTGCAGTCTGAGAGTTCACATCCCATCTTATCCCACATGAACTGCAGATGCTGGTATACACTAAAGATAGACACAAAATGCTGGAGGAAATCAGTGGGACAGGCAGCATCTCTGGAGAGAAGGAATGGGTGACGAGACCCTTCTTCAGACTGAGAGTGGGCAGAGAGGGAGACACAGGGATATGGAAAGGTAAGGTGTGAAAATACCTTCAAGGAGACAAGATCAAGCAATATATGAAATAGATTATTGTTAGCTAGGGGAAGGTGACAACAAGGCTTACAAAGATAACTTTTACTCAGGAGGACTAGTTGGAGAACTAGGAAGGGGGAGGGATGGAGAGAGAGGGAAAGCAAGGGTAACTTGAAGTTAGAGATGTCAAGATTCACATGGCTGGGCTGTAAGCTGCCCAAACAAAATATGAGGTGTTGTTCTTCCAATTTGCATTGGGCCTCACTGTAGTTGGCATTAAGGAAACGTGTTGCTCAAGTTCCTTTGATCCCACTCAGATACAATGAAGCACAAGGGAGAAAGGCACGTTTTTAGGGAGGATTATCTCAGTGCAATTGAGCTGCAGATTTGAAAACAATGGTCCTTACATACATTCCCAAATCCCGTGCAATTCAGAGACAAGGTTCAGTTCATTTCATTAATTTCAGTTCATTCAGCCTTAGAGTAAAGGGGAGGCCATTTAGGACTGAGGTGAGAAAAAACATTTTCACCCAGGGAGTTCTGTAAATGGGCTGGATGGTTTGGAGTTTGTAAAATGTGTGCAGCATAGTTTTTTGCAGCAATACCTCGAGGTATCGACCAGAGAATGGGCAGTGCTGGACCTCCTGTTAGGAAATGAGGCAGGTCAGGTGACGGAGGTATTCGTTGGTGAGCACTTCGGGACCAGTGATCACAATACCATTAGTTTCAATATAATTATGAAGAGAGTCAGAACTGGACCTAGGGTTGAGATTTTTGATTGAAGAAAGGCTAACTTTGAGGGAATGTGTAAAGATTTAAAAGGAGTGAAATGGGACATTTTGTTTGTGGGAAGGATGTAGAAGAGAAATGGAGGCCATTTAAAGGGGAAAATTGTAAAAGTACAGAATCTTTATGTCCCTGTTCGGTTGAAAGGAAATAGTAAATATTGGAAAAAGCCATGGTTTTCAAGTGAAATTGGACACGTTTCGAAAAAAGAGAGAAAAAGAGAGAATAGAAACATTTCGAAAAAATTGTAATTTAAAGGAATTAGATATGGAAGACAGAGAATCATTAAACGCTGAAATAACAATGAAAGAAATCGAAGAATCTATTAGGTCATTAAAAAATGGTAAAGCACCAGGACCGGATGGAATTGGTTTGGAATTTTATAAAATATTTGATGAGTTAATGATACCACGGTTAAAGACACTTTATGAACATATTTATACACAAAAGAAATTACCTGGAACATTAAATGAATCTATTATTATACTAATACCTAAATTAGATAAAGATTTGGAGGACCCAGGATTGTATAGAGCCATAGCTCTTTTAAACACTGATCAAAAAATATTAACTAAAATATTAGCACGAAGATTAAATATGATGATCAACAAAATAATACACCCAGACCAGACTGGATTTATACCAAAACGATACTCTTCATATAACCTGAGGCGATTATTTAATATTATATACTCGAAAAGAAATATTAGTAAAGACCTAGCAATTATCTCATTAGATGCAGAGAAAGTTTTCGATCAGGTTGAATGGTTGAATTATTTATTCTCGGTTTTGGAATCCTTCCAGCTAGGAGAAAAGTTTATAACGTGGGTCAAATTATTATATACCAATCAGACAGCTAGAATACAAACAAATCAAATGTTATCAACTAAATTTAATTTATTCAGAGGCTGTAGACAAGGTTGTCCACTATCACCACTACTCTTTGCGTTAGCAATAGAACCATTAACACAGCGTGTGAAACAACACCCTGAAATATACGGGTATGAAACCAAAGAAACGGAAAATAAAATTTCTTTATACGCAGATGATGTATTACTCTATATTACAAAGCCTGAAATTAGTATACCTACCCTGCTAGATTTAATAACTCAATTTGGTCTACTCTCAGGATATAGAATTAATTGGAATAAAAGTGAACTTATGTCAATAATGGGAAATAACTCACAGATATTACAATGATTCCCTTTTACGATAGCAAATGAAAAAATTAAATATCTTGGAATTTATGTAACAAAAAGACATGACTCTTTATTTAAATCTAATTTCCTACCTTTATTGAATAAATTACTTAAGAATATTCTATATTGGAAAACATTACCTATCTCAATGTTAGGTAAAATAAATGCGACAAAAATGATCTTTCTCCCACAATTATTATATTTATTTCAAATGATCCCGATATATCTTCCCAAAAATTTTTTTATGAAGGTGGACTCTATAATTACAAATTTTATTTGGGATTATAAGAGCCATAGAATAAATAAGAAACATCTATGTAAAGCAAAAATAAGTGGAGGTTTAACGTTGCCTAATTTTATGTTCCACTATTGGGCAGTTTATATTAAAAATATGAATTTTTGGTTGGAAGAATTAGATATACAGCCGAATTGGTTAAAATTGGAAAAGGAAGACTGCATACCTTTTGAAATTAGCTCGATTCTATTTGCTAATACCAAATTACATAAAAAAACTTATAGAGGAAACCCAATAATAGAAAATGGGATACGTATTTGGAAACAATTAAAGAAATCTTTAAAATTGGAATGTATACCACTGGATCTTCATATTGCAAACAATATCACTTTTAAACCCTCTAGGATGGATAAAGGTTTTTCACAATGCAAAAATTATGGAATTAATAAGATACGGGATCTCTATAGGGAAAACCTTTTTCTTTCATTTCAAGAATTACAACAAAAATATGGACTACACTCAAAAGAATATTTTAGATATTTACAAATTAGAGATTATGTTAAATCAAATACACAAGAATTTAGAAATAGAAAGACAGAAATTCTAGGTGAATGTTTAAATAAACATCCGAACACAGAAAAATTAATATCATATATTTATAATATTTTATTGGAAAATGATGCACCACCGTCGGAAATATATAGGCAAGCATGGGAAAGTGAATTAGGACAAACAATCAGTTTTGAAGTATGGGAGGAAAGTTTACAACATATACACTACTGTTCATTAAATGCCAGACACTCTGTGATACAATTTAAAATTTTACATAGATTACATCTCTCAAAGTCCAAACTAAATAGAATTTTTCCAAATGTTTCTGCTATATGCGACAAATGTCAACACCTAGAAGCCAACCTAACGCACTCATTTACCAAATGTATTAAAATTACTCATTTTTGGTCAGAAATTTTTAAGATAATTTCGAAGGTAGTTAATACAAATTTGTATCCAGATTCTAAATTAATTATATTAGGTGTATTAGAAACTGATCAATCACTAACAGCAAAACAACGATTTTTTATCGATTATAGTTTAATAATTGGTAAAAAACTAATATTAAAATTTTGGAAAGGTCCTACCAACCCCACTATTAAAATGTGGATTACAGAAATGTCGGAGACACTTCATTTGGAAAGATTAAGACTTGTCCTCTCGGACAGGCTAGATCAGTTTAGAGGAACATGGTCTTCATTTATTGATTATCTAAAGGGACAAATGGGCTCGGTTCGAGGGCCTGACTGAAACCTGGACGGGGAATGGATGAAGAATTATATATAATAGATCACTGATATATCTCCAATGTAGAACAGAATGTTTAAAACTCCACTCATATTATTGATTTTCTAATTTTATTATTATTTTAATTTCTTTTATTATTTCTTTCTATTAATTTCTTTCTTTATTAAAAATAATTTAAAAATATGTAGAAGTGTAAACAAGAATGACTGTAAATTTTATAAATATTAAGAATGTATGTGATGAATAGTAAATTCTTTTGTTTCTCTTTTTCTCTTACATTTTAAATTGTCTTAATATGTATCAATATGCATTAACTTCTAATAAAAAATATTAACTAAAAAAGAAAAAAGAGAGATATCTACAATAATTATAGGAGGCATGGAGTAAATGAGGTGCTAGAGGAGTATAAAGAATGTAAAAAGAATCTTAAGAAATAAATTAGAAAAGCTAAAAGAAGATACGAGGTTGCTTTGGCAAGAAAGGTGAAAGTAAATCCAAAGGTTTCTATAGCGATATTGATAGCAACAGGATAACGAGGGATAAAATTGGACTATTAGAGAGCCAGAATGGACAGCTATCTGCAGAGCCAAAAGAGATGGGGGAGATATTGAACAATTTATTTTCTTCAGTATTCACCAAGGAGAAGGATATTGAACTCTGTGAGGTAAGGGGAAAAAGGTAGAGTGGCTATGGAAACTATGAGATTCAAAGAGGAGGAAGTACTGACACTTTTGAAAAATATAAAAGTGGATAAGTCCCCAGGTCCTGACAGGATATTCCCTAGGACATTGAGGAAAGTTAGCGTAGAAATAGCAGGGGCTATGACAGAAATATTTCAAAAGTCATTAGAAACGGGAATAGTGCTGAAGGATTGGCATACTGCACATGTTGTTCCATTGTTTAAAAAGGGTTCAAAGAATAAACCTAGCAATTATAGACCTGTTAGTTTGATGTCAGTGGTGGGCAAATTAATGGAAAGGAGATAATATATATAAGCATCTGGATAAACAGGGTCTGATGAGGAACAGTCAACATGGATTTGTGCCTGGAAGGTCATGTTTGACAAATCTTCTTGAATTTTTTGAAGAGGTTACTGGGGAAATTGATGAGGGTAAAGCAGTGGATGTTGTCTATATGGATTTCAGTAAGGCCTTTGACAAGGTTCCCCATGGAAGGTTGGTTAAGAAGGTTCAATCTTTGGGTGTTAATGGCGGAGTAGCAAGATGGATTCAACAGTGGCTGAATGGGAGATGTCAGAGAGTAATGGTGGATGGCTATTTGTCAGGTTGGAAGCCGGTGACCAGTGGGGTGCCTCAGGGATCTGTGTTGGGTCCACAGTTTTTTGTCATGTACATCAATGATCTTGATGATGGGGTGGAAAATTGGATAAGTAAGTATGCAGATGATACTAAGATAGGTGTTGTTGTGGATAATGAAGTATATTTTCAAAGTCTACAGAGAGATTTGGGCCATTTGGAAGAGTGGGCTGAAAGATGGCAGATGGAGTTTAATGCTGATAAGTGTGAGGTGCTACATCTTGGCAGGACAAATCAAAATAGGACGTACATGGTAAATGGTAGGGAATTGAGGAATGCTGTGGAACAGAGGGATCTAGGAATAACTGTGCATAGTTCCCTGAAGATGGAATCGCATGTAGTTAGGGTGGTAAAGAAAGCTTTTGGTGTGCTGGCCTTTATAAATCAGAGCATTGAATATCGGAGTAGGGAAGTAATGTTAAAATTGTACAAGGCATTGGTGAGACCAATTCTGGAGTATGGTGTACAATTTTGGTCACCTAATTAGAGGAAGGATGTCAACAAAATAGAGAGAGTACAGAGGAGATTTACTAGAATGTTGCCTGGGTTCCAGCAACTAAGTTACAGAGAAAGGTTGAACAAGTTAGGTCTTTATTTTTTGGAGCGCAGAAGGTTAATGGGGGACTTGATTGAGGTCTTTAAAATGATGAAAGGGTAGACAGAGTTGACGTGGATAAGCTTTTCCCATTGAGGGTAGGGAATATTCAAACAAGAGGGCATGACATGAGAATTAAGGGACATAAGTTTAGGGGTAACATGAGGGGGAACGTCTTTACTCAGAGAGTGGTGGCTGTGTGGAATGATCTTCCAGCAGAAGTGGTGGAGGCAGGATCGATTTTAACATTTAAAAGTAAAGTGGATAGGTATATGGATGGGAAGGGAATGGAGGGGTGTGGTCTGAGTGCAGGTAGATGGGACTAGGGGAAAATAAATGGTCGGCACGGACTGAAAGGGCCGAGAGGGCCTGTTTCCGTGCTGTAATTGTTATATGTTATATGTTAGTTGTGAATTTGTGGAATTTCCTGCCACAGAGGGCAGTGGAGGCCAAATCACTGGATGCATTTAAGAAAGAGTTCGATAGAGCTCTAGGGGCTGGTGCAATCAAGGGGTATGGGGAGAAGTTATTGATTGGGGATGATCAGCCATGATCACAATGAATGGTGGTGCTGGCTCGAAGGGTTGAATTGCCTCCTCCTGCACCTATTTTCTACGTTTCTATTTTCTACCTCTCAAGCTCATTCAATCATGGAACTTCATTCCAATTGAGATGCACAATCATTGTGTGATTACATTGAATATTCCTAAATCAAGTTCTGCGGTTAGAAGGGCCAAACAAAAATGGGCAACTTTTATTTGCAAGTATCATTTAGTGGTGTAATGATTTGCATTGCTAATATTAAATGACTTGTCAGTCTTTGTAGGTCGAGTCAACTTTCTAATGATACAAACAGTGAAAGTCACCAGGACGACAGTGAAATTAGTACAATGACTAGGGTGGGGGACGGATGCAATAGAGGGGATGCAAGGCTGACTTAAAGTTAGAGAGGTATAGAACAAATGAATGAAAGTAACGATGATAAAGGAAACAGGCCATTGTTAAGTGCGGGCTAGGTGAAAACGAGTTGCAGACAATGAGATTCAACAAGACGACTTTGAACCTAGTACAATGTAGTAGGTGGGGGAGGGATGGAGAGAGAGGGATACAAGGTGTAGATTGATGTTGCATGTTAACCAATCACACATGAGCCAGCATCACTAACTCCACCCCACTATCCGCTCGGTCCGCAATAACCAACCCGACCTCCCGGTGGCTCAGCGCTTCAACTCCCCCTCCCATTCCGTATCCGACCTCTCGGTCCTGGGACTCCTCCACGGCCAGAGTGCGCAACACCGCAAGTTGGAGGAACAGCACCTCATATTCCGCTTGGGGAGTCTGCATCCTCTGGGCTTAAACATTGAATTTTCTCAATTCTGTTAACCCAGACTGCCTCCTCCCCTTCCCACCTCTCCCTCAGCATTCCTTCTCTCTCTATCTCTCCCCCACCCAAGTTGCACTAGCTTCTTATTTTCACACTACAAACAGCTTACAATGGCCTGTTTTCCTTTATCGTCAATACTTTTTTGCATATCTTTCATTCATTGTTCTTTATCTCTCCACATCACCGTCTATATCTCTCGTTTCCCTGATCCCTGACCAGTCTGAAGAAGGGTCTCGACCCGAAACGTCGCCTATCTCCTTCGCTCCTTAGATGCTGCTGCACCCGCTGAGTTTCTCCAGCTTTTTGTGTAACCCACTTATACTAACACTTGTTTCCGACACTCCCAGTCTGAGCAGCCAGGATGTACTGACAACCAACCATCCTTTCTGCTGTTAAGTTTCAGTGCTGATTAAAGATGTATTTGAATTATGTACTGTATCTGGTGCTTGTTTACATGGCGTCAGAAGTGACTGGATCCACTCCTTCTGTATAACGGTTTTTTGTTTTACCTTTTTGTGAGCTTTTATTTTGCTTTATGATGGCCTCTTCCTGTCGAAAGCCTGACCCTCTCGTCTTTGATGCGGATATCAGCGAACGCTGGGCCACGTTTGAAATTGATTACCGACACTACATGAATATTGCACACCGAAATGTACCTGATGCTGTCGAGGCCTCTCTCCTACTCAACCTTGCTGGCCCAGATGCCAGAACATTCTGCTATGCTCTGGCACTCCACGATACCAACAACCAGGCAATAACCCCAGCTGAATTTCCTGATGACCCCAATGTTATGCTGGGTAAACTAAGCCAGATCTGCGACCTGCCCTCAAATCACATTTTGGGATAGTGCAAGTTTTTTTCTCTCGCCGTTAACTCTCTGGTGAACAAGTAAACTCGTTTATAGAAACATAGAAATTAGGTGCAGGAGTAGGCCATTCGGCCCTTCGAGCCTGCACCGCCATTCAATATGATCATGGCTGATCATCCAACTCAGTATCCCGTACCTGCCTTCTCTCCATACCCCCTGATCCCCTTAGCCACAAGGGCCACATCTAACTCCCTCTTAAATATAAAGCCAATGAACTGGCCTCAACTACCCTCTGTGGCAGAGAGTTCCACAGACCCACCACTCTCTCAGACTTATCTTAGCCCAGCGCAGCTGATTCTAAAATATGCCGGTTGATCAGCTAACTAATCAGTTAACGAGGGACATTTTAGTGAATGGCATTACTGACCTGTAAACAAGGACCAGACTCAGTACGTGATTCTTTAATCAGCACTGAAATTAACAGCATAATGTCAGTACATCCTGGCTGGTCAGACTGGAAGTGCCGGAAACAAGTGTTAGTATAAGTGTTACAGTGGGGTGGAGTTAGTGATGCTGGCTCATGTGTGATTGGTTAACATGCAACATCAATCTACATCCTTCCCCCTAAAGATTAAGTGTGGAAGGACACCCATACCATGGAGTTAAACATACCCACCATATTTGTCTGGAGGTCTACTAACACGGCCCGAGCATGTGCGGACCAAACCCTCCCCCCCCCCTCACCTGAAAGATGAGACGGAGAGCCTGGAGGCGAGAATGACGCGGTGGTGGCTTGTGGTGACCGAAAGGGGAAACATGCGGTGGGTGAGGCCCCGTTGTTAGTGGAGACCGCGGGACGTGGAGGGGTGCAAAACATGCGGGGACGGGTGGGAGACATTGCAAAAGGCGGCTGGAACTGGAGCGGTGGAGCTCAGGGACCAGCAGGCGGTGGTCGCGGCTCCCTCACAGCAAGCAGGTGTTGTCGACTTCTCCGGTACACCGCTCCCTCACAGTCTACCAGGTAAGACTGTGGCTCGTCAGTCGGGTTGACCAGTGCCCAGACGGGAATGTCCAGTTGAAGCTCGTAGACGGACGACCTGACCCGGAAGTAGAGGCCTGAGTGGTCTGCTGGAATCGACGTACGACCGTTTCTGAATATCATGCTTCTCTTGTAGATGTTTCTGGATAGTGGCGGGCTTCAGCACCTGAGGAACCAGTTACTGTTGTGCGATGGGTACCGGAGGCCTCATCAATCTCGACATCAGTCGCTGTGCCGGTGACCCCACGGTTCCGTCCCTGGCATTGTTTCTGAGATTCAGGAGATCGAGATAAACGTCTGACTTTGAGATTTGTGCTCGCTCCAGCAAGTGTTTGGCGCTTCTGACAGCGCACTCAGCGAGACCATTACTCTGTGGATACTCGGGACTGCTCGTGACGTGCTGGAAGTGCCATCAGTCTGCGAAAAGCTTGAACATGTGGCTGGTGAACTGCCGACCGTTGTTGGTTCTCAGGCTGACGGGAGCGCCAAAGGTAGAGAAGTGGCTTTTCAGCTTCTGGATGACCATCTCCGATGTGAAGGTGGTCAGTTGGTCCAGTTCAAACCAGTTAGAAAAGGAGTCGACTAGAACGAGGTAGTGCTTCCCGCACCATTCGAAAATGTCCGCCGCCAGCGATGTCCAGGGCAGAGCTGGTGGAGGTTGTTGCAGAAGGGGCTGCCGCTGCTGATGAGGCACAAGGCTGTTGCAAGCGGGGCAGGAGGCTACGCGGTCCCGGATGTAGCTGGCCATTCCCGGCCAGTAGAACAGAATACGGGCGCGTGCCAGTGTGGCGTCGGCTCCTGGGTGACCGCTGAGTGCCTCTTTGAAGTATACTCCTTGTAGCGATGAGGGTATCACCACCTTGTGACCCTTGACGACAACCCCATCCTGAACTACCAGTTCATCACGGACCAGGAAGAAAGGCTGCACCTCTGTGGGCATGTTGGATTGTCCGTCTGGACAGCCCGTTTTGATGATGGAGGAGAGGATTTGAAGCGTATCGTCAATGGCGGTGTGCGTGGCCAAGTTGCGCAGTTGCTTGCTGGAGACTAAGTCGACACCGAGAACCATGACATTTTCCTATTCATAGGGATGTTGTTCGCAAGATGCCCGAGGTGCACGGGAGAGAGTGTCAGCGACGTGCATGTCCTTACCCTTAGTGTAGGTAATAGAGAAATCGAACCGCTGCAGCTGCATCATCATATGCTGCAAACGAGCTGGCGCGGCGTGGATGGGCTTGTTCAGGATTGTCACCAGTGGTTGGTGGCCCGTCTCGACCGTGAAGGTGTTGCCAAAGATGAAGTCGTGGAATTTGGAGCAAGCACAAACGACGGCCAACAGTTCCTTTTCGATTTGCGCGTAGTGCTGCTCCGTGTCGGTCATGGTGCGAGAGGCATATGAGACAGGTAGTAGCGTGCCCTCGGCAGATGGTTGCAAGCAGGCTGCACCGAGCCCGAATTTCGAAGCATCACAGGTGATCGTCACCGGACGTTTCAGGTCGAAAAAGGTCAGGGTCGGTGCACTGGTCAGTTTGGACTTCAAGACATCGAAAGCAATCTGATGTTGCTGGAGCCATGACTATGTTGTGTCCTTTTTTGTCAGCTCCCGCAGTGTGGAGCTTAGTTCGCTGAGGTTTGGTATGAACTTGCCGAGATAGTTTATCATGCTCAGAAAACGCTGCAGGCCTTTCCCGTCTGTGGGGGCAGGCATTTCTGTGATCTTGCGTGCGCGCTCCAAGATGAGCCTGAGATTGTGGTCGTGCTCCGTTGCATCTTTGCCATACACTAGGATATCGTCGACAATAATGGCACAAGGTAGGTCCTCGAATAGTTGCTCCATAGTTCTTTGGAAGACTTCACTGGCAGAGTTGATTCCGAATGGCATTCTCAGAAACTTGTATCTGCCGAAAATGTGGTGAGGTTTGATGACTCCTTGTCCAGCGGTATCTGCCAGAAAGAGTTCTTTGCATCGAGGACAGAAAATAGGGTGGCCAATCCGACCTTGACCGCAACATCCTCGACGGTCTTCATGGGATGGTGTGGGTGCTTAATGGCCGTGTTCAGGTCTTTCAAGTTTTGAAAGACCTGAACAAACGGATTTCATTTTTTCACTTCTTGACTGTGGCAATCATGGTTGAGACCCACTAGGTGGGGTCGCTGACTACACAAGGGTCACTTGAATTTAGTGAAGTCAATACTGATATAGGGGGGGAGCCATCGCCTATCTCCTTCGCTCCTTAGATGCTGCTGCACCCGCTGAGTTTCTCCAGCTTTTTGTGTAACCCTCAATACTGATATAGTTAGGTTGTGAGCTGCCCAAGTGAAATATGAGATGCTGTGCCTCCAATTTGCGATTAGCCTCACTCTGACAATGGAGGAGGCCCAGGACAGAGAGGTCAGTGTGGGAATGGGAAGGGTAATTAAAGTGTTCGCTAACCGGGAGATCAGGTAGGTCCAGGCGGAGTGAAACGATCACCCAGCCTACGTTTGGTCTCGCTGATGTATAAGAGTCCACATCTTGAACAACGGATACAGTAGATGAGATTGGAGGAGGTGCAAGTGAACCTCTGCCTCTCTTGAAAGGGTCCCTGGACAGTCAAGGGAGGAGTTATAGCGACAGGTGTTGCATCTCCTGCGGTTGTAGGGTAAGGTACCTGGGGAACAGGAATGGAAGGGATGAGTTAACCAGGGAGTTGCGGAGGGAACGGTCTCTGCGGAAGGCAGAAAGGGCTGGAGATGAGAAGATGTGACTTGGTGGGATCCCGTTGGAGGTGGCAAAAATGTTGGAAGATTACGTGTTGTATGCGACGGCCGATGGGGTGAAAGGTAAGGACTAGGGGGACTCTATCTCTGTTGCGATGAGAGGGAGGGGGAGCAAGAGCGGAGCTGCAGGGTACCGAGGAGACACGTGTGAGGGCCTCATCTATGATGGGAGAGGAGCACTCCCTTTCCCTAAAGAATGATGACATCTTGGATGTTCTAGTACGAAACACATCATCTTCGGCGCAGATGTGGTGTAGACGGAGGAATAGGGAGTAGGGGATAGTCTTTGCAGGAAGCAGGGTGGGACGAAGTGTAGTCGAGATAGTTGTGGTGGTCAGTGGCTTTTTAATAGACGTCAGTCGATAGTCTATCTCCTGTGATGGAGAGATCAAGATAGGGGAGGGAGGTGTCAGAGATGTAAATGTAACGGAGATAGGCGGCCTCAATGTAACGGAGGTCGTGTTCCGGGTTAGGACCAGCATAGTCCTGGAACAGGGATTGATCTACATACCCAACCAACAGACAGGTCGGGGATAGAGCACCCTCTTTGTCCTCAGATTGCCTGTAGTTTTTAGTCACAGCTTCCTGCTCCAGCATCTCCTCATCCGCTTTCAACACTTGCTTGCTTCATTCATCGATCTAGCCACAAACTAACAATCAATAGATTTTCTTCCCATATTTACATTATATCTTAACCTTCACAGTTCTGTACCGTCCAATGCCCAGAATTTCCATCGTAAGATTACTCACCTGACATCCGGTACAAGTTGAGCAATAATTTCCTCCATTAAAGCATTGGGATGGTCAAAGTAATCCTCCTTAGTTTAGTTTAGTTTAGTTTACAGATACAACGCAGAACCAAGCCCGTCAGCCTACCGAGTCCGCTCCAACCAGCGATCCCCACACAATAACACCAACCTACACCCACTGGGGACAATTTCACATTCATACCAAGCCAATTAAACTACAAACAAGTACGTCTTTGGAGTGTGGGAGGAAGCCGAAGATCTTGGAGAAAACCCACGCGGTCACGGGGAGAACGTACAAATTTCATACAGACAAGCACCTGTAGTCAGGATCGAACCTGGGTCTCTGGCGCTGTGAGGCAGAAACTCTACCGCTACGCCACAATGCCACCCTTTAGAGAAAGAACTGTAAGCTGTTCTGAATATAAGTTTTTTTTTTTTAGCCTAGCCCCCAATTCCATCTCACTCACTGGCAACCCTCTGGGAATAAAACAGAGGTTTTATAGCCCGGTGTTTTTCTTTTCAAATGTAATGTGAATTTCAGTTTGCAAATGAATGCCAATACAGTGAGTGTGTGCTTCTATCACCAATGCATGGTTCGTATCCTCCCCTGCCTCAGCTCATCTGCTGCTGCTGCTGCTGCAACCATTACCCATGCCTTTGTCGCCTCCACATTTATTAGGTATGTTACAAAACTTACCTTGAGCTGCGCTGCAGTTCTGCCACTCCCCATATGTGTGACTGTGGCGCCTTTCAGAGGGGGGCGTGTATAAAGTGCCGTTTTTCCACAGACAGGGCAAATCGATTCATGTCGGGCGATTTCGTTGCTGAAGAAAAATCGCTCCGACATTTCATTCATGAAGGTATTTTTAAACTACGCTAGATTATTTATTAACTAGAATAATTTAAATATCATCTTCTAAAGCCGTGAGCGCCGACAACGGGAAGGATTTTACGTAGGGGAGAAAATAAAGTGCACGGTTTATTTTGGTAAAACTTGGTTTTTAGGAAGGCTTTAATCACATTTTCATGTTCCAAAATGGGGACAAAAAAAAAGAACCGGCTGTGTTTTTCATGCCGACTTCACCGCAAACCGCAACGTTCTAATCCACCGCATTCCACTAAAACCCACTCGCTAGTCTAAGGATAAGCGGGAACTCCTTTGGGACCGAGATGAGGAAAACATTCTTTACACAGAGAGTGGTGAGTCTCTGGAATTCTCTGCCACAGAAGGTAGTTGAGGCCAGTTCATTGGCTCGATTTAAGAGGGTGTTAGATGTGGCACTTGTGGCTAAAGGGATCAGGGGGTATGGAGAGAAGGCAGGTACGGGATACTGAGTTGGATGATCAGCC
Organism: Raja brachyura; assembly: GCA_963514005.1. The sequence continues at coordinate 54,582,920 of OY740795.1, forward strand.
ATGATCATATTGAATAGCGGTGCAGGCTCAAAAGGCCGAATGGCCTACTCCTGCACCTATTTTTCTATGTTTCTATGTTTCTATGATTTAAATGGCCATTAATTTACAGGAATTAAGCACTAAATTCCTTCCATTTGGCCTATAAATTAATGAAAATGAGTTTTAAAAATCATGTTATATTGTGAATTATTGTGTGAATGTTATTTGGACACTTAGGCAATTAAAAAAAAAGTATTTTCTTAAGAAATGGATAGATGTTTAGATCTAGTAATTGAATTTTGTAATTAGCTACAATTAGGTAACTAATTAATTATATGCTTTAATTTTAGGTCATCGAAGTAAGATTGTTTCATATTTGTTTCAGAATGCTTCAGTCTATAATAACAGAAAATTTCATTGAGTTCTCTTAATTTTTAAGACAGTTATGGGCTTTTGACTGTCCTAGATCACAGCTTTTGTGTTAAGTCAATGGAAAGGCAATGGGGAACAAGATGCTAATTTTTGAGTATGAAAATGGCCATAACCTTTTTAATACTGAAGATATGAAAGTGACTTAGGTGTCAAATTAAACTTCTTTTTGTGCTTTATCTGATGGGATAAATTGCAGACTTGATTTTTTAAATCTCAAAATTTTGTAACATTGCTACATTTATCCCAACTTTCCCTTCTCCTCCTCCAGCCTCCACTTGAGGACATTCAAAACTGCGCTGCCAATATCCTAACTTGCACCAAATCTTGCATCACTGAACTCGTTGATACACATTGGCTCCTAGATAAAGAACATCTCAGTTTTAAAATTCTTACCTTTCTTTTTAAATCTTTGAATGGAGTCATCTCTCTCCATTTACTTTGGGCCCCATATCTGAGGAAGGACGTGCTGGCGCTGGAGACGGTCCAGAGGAGGTTTACAAGAATGATCCCGGGGATGAGTGGGTTAACATATGATGAGCTTTTGATGACACTGGGCCTCTACTTGCTGGAGCTTAGAAGGATGAGGGGGGACCTCATTGAAAATTAAAGAATAGTGAAAGGCTTGGATAGAGTGGATGTGGAGAGGATGTTTCCACAAATGGGACAGTCTAGGGCCAAAGATCATAGCCTCAGAATAAAAGGACATTCCTTTAGGAAGGAGATGAGGAGGAATTTCTTTACTCTGGGGGTGGTGAATCTGTGGAATTTATAGTCAAAGAAGGTGGAGGCCAAGTCAATTGTTATTTTTAAGGCAGAGATAGATAAATTGTTGATTAGTACGGGTGTCAGGGGTTATAACCATATAACCATATAACAATTACAGCACGGAAACAGGCCTTCTCGGCCCTTCCAGTCCATGCCGAACAACTTTTTTTTCCCTTAGTCCCACCTGCCTGCACTCATATCATAACCCTCCATACCCTTCTCATCCATATGCCTATCCAATTTATTTTTAAATGATACCAACGAACCTGCCGCCACCACTTCCACTGGAAGCTCATTCCACACCGCTACCACTCTCTGAGTAAAGAAGTTCCCCCTCATGTTACCCCAAAACCTCTGTCCCTTAATTCTAAAGTCATGTCCTCTTGTTTGAATCTTCCCTATTCTCAAAGGGAAAAGCTTGTCCACATCAACTCTGTCTATCCCTCTCATCATTTTGAAGACCTCTATCAAGTCCCCCCTTAACCTTCTGCGCTCCAGAGAATAAAGACCTAACTTATTCAACCTATCTCTGTATGGGGTTATGGGGAGAAGACAGGAGAATGGGGTTGAAGGAGTGAAGATGGATCAGCCATGACTGACTGATCGTAGACTCTCTCACCAGTGGAAATGTCCTCTCCACATCCATTCCATCCAAGCATTTCACTATTTGAGTCCATCAGATTTACTGGCACGAAAGGGTCTTTCTCTTAAATCAGCAGCTGGAGAAGATGAACACTAGTCTTAAACACAGTAATTGCCAATACTGTATTTTTGCTACAACAAATAATTATCTTTTGCCTTTAGAGCCTTTCCAGCTTGTCAGTGCCTTTGTTGGAAGATTAGCTTAACTTACAAAGTCTGACAGGTAATTTTAGCAATGCATATCATTACACCACCTACAAGCTTAAATGATACCTGCATGTAACTGGTGGTCGTTTTCGTTAGGCCCTTCTAACCGCAGAACCTGATTTAGGAATATTCAATGTAACCACACAATGATTGTGCTCTCAATTGGAATTAAGTTCCATGATTGAATGAGCTTGAGAGGTAGCTAATGAACTGAACCTTGCCTCTGAATTGCACGGGATTTGGGGATGTATGTAAGGACCACTGTTTTCAAATTTGCACCTCAATTGCACTGGAATAATCCTCCCTAAAAACGTGCCTTTCTCCCTAGTGCTTCATTGTATCCGAGTGGGATCAAAGGAACTTGAGCAACACATTTCCTTAATGCCAAATATCATGAGGCCCAACACAAAATGGAGGAACAACACCTTATATTTAGCTTGGGCAGCTTACAGCCCAGCGATGCGAATATTGACTTCTCTAACTTCAGGTAACCCTTGCTTTCCATCCCTCCCCCATCCTAGTTCTCCAACTAGTCCTCCTGAGTACATTTTATCATTGTATGCCTTGTTGTCACCTTCCCCTAACTAACAATAATCTATTCTACATTTTGTTTGACCTTGCCCCCTTGAATGTCTCATTCTCACACCTTAACCTTCCATATCCCTGTGTCTCCCTCTCTCCTCACTCTCAGTCTGAAGAAGGGTCTCATCACCCATTCCTTCTCTCCAGAGATGCTGCCTGTCCCACTGATTTACTCCAGCATGTTGTGTCTATCTTTGGTGTAAACCAGCATCTGCAGTTCCTTCCCACTAAATTAAATCCACTCTAACAAATGGCGTTGCGAGGTGCTGCAAAGTTTCCTTGACCTGATATTTCATTGCAGAGACACGTTGTCCCATATTAGTAAAGGCCAGTTTCTTCTCCATATTAATTTAGTTGCTCTTTTGGAAGACCTTTATTGCCCGTTTAATTTAGTTTTGCCCAAAGTACTGATTTGCCGAGGGAAATACATTTCCTAATGGGATTCGCTTTACTCTCATGAAAGATATTTAAAAGATAGATGAATAGGAAGGGTTTAGAGAGTTCTATGCCAAATGCAGGCAAATTACAACCCAGCGGCATGGATATTGATTTCACTAACTTCAAGTAACCCTTGCATCCCCTCTCTCTCCATCCCTCCCCCACCCAAGTCGCACTAGCTTCAAAGTCGTTTTGTTAAGTCTCATTGTCTATAATTGGTTCTCACCTATCACCTAGCTAACAATGGCCCATTTCCTTTATCATCGTTACTTTCTTGCATATCTTTCATTCATTTGTTCTATATCTCTCTACATCACTGTCTATATCTCATTTCCATTTCCCCTGACTTTCAGTCTGAAGAAGGTTCTCGACCCAAAACGTCACCTATTCCTTCCCTCCTGAGACGCTGTACGACCCGCTGAGTTACTCCAGCATTTTGCTTGAGTCTATCTTGGACAAAGGGGGTTGACTTTGCTCAAAGCCATTTTAAATCTTCCAGATGAATTCTTCATTATGAATTCTCCCAAAGCAAGTCATGTAGCTGCCTCCTCCCTCAAATGGTGGGGTCATGTCGTGTTAGTTTTATAAAATGCAATCCTCAGCGGTGCACTGATATTATTTTGCTTTGACTGACTACTGTTTCTCAAGTGGATGCATATTTTGCAATGTAACTATTAATAATATAAAGCCACAAAGATAAAAGTGGCACGTGACATTAAAACCAGGACTGAATTGTGTTTGTGAAGCTTGATGTGAATGCCTCCTAATTTGCATTGGATCATCGTTTACCTTTGACATTCACTTCCTGTGAGCAATGTCACTGGAGAATAATTTGGAATTTAATGAATTTAATAATCAAATATCATCAAAATTCACAAGGCTCTTTATTTTGTTGAGATCTATTTTTTAAAAAGCATTGGACCGTGAGTGAAAGTACTGTTGGGAAAGGCTATTGGTGTGGTACCTCCGGTATGTTCATTCAGAATATTAATTTGGTTATTTAATTTAAAATGCCAGTTCAAATTCCTGTTTCTGCCACTCTGATTGCCTTTTTGAGTACATTCTAATCACATTCTATTTTCTGCAGCAGACAGACAAATTACAAATGTAAATTCCAGGATTTTACAGCAGATCAGTGCTTGTCTACAAAAATGAAAGTTATTAAAATGTCAGTGTTGAACCTCCATCTGAACGGTTTTGAAGGACACCCATTAGGACATCATAGAAAATCAGCTACTACGTTTGAGGTTCCATCTGCTGTACACATTGGAAACAATGTGAATATTGATCCACCTCTTACAATGTGGAGCTAGCTGTTGGCCAATCTTCAAACTCATTAAGCCAACTTCTAGTCTGTGTCTGCAACATCATCTTAATTATTCGCTCCCGGCAACTCCACTTCATTTGTCTTTTGAGTTTCATCTCACCTCCTCCTTTCTCTAATCCACTAAAAATGGATGTGTTTGGACTAGTGCTTGAAATTCATCGAGTAGTAAGTGATGATGAATTCTCCGAAATACTGGCAGGATGAAATATTGCATTTGGCCCTTATTCATAAAAGGTGTTCATGGTGTTTTATCATTAATGTTTTATTATTATTAATGTTTAGTGTTTTCTGAGTCATTTGTAACTGTCACTATGTCATTTTGTTACTTATGGGCGGAGCACCAAGGCAAATTCCTTGCATGTGAATACTTGGCCAATAAACTTACTTACTTATTCCTATCCATTTATCGGTCTAAACAGGAGAAAAAGTTGACTAGGCCTGGACTTTTTTCTTTGGAGTGTAGAAGACTGTAGGGTGATATGATGAACAAGAAGGAATTGCAGATGTTGGTTTACACTGAAGATAGGAGATTTACTAGAATGTTGCCTGGGTTCCAGCAACTAAGTTACAGAGAAAGGTTGAACAAGTTGGGTCTTTATTCTTTGGAGCGCAGAAGGTTGAGGGGGGACTTGATTGAGGTCTTTAAAATGATGAAAGAGATAGACAGAGTTGACGTGGATAAGCTCTCCCCATTGAGGGTAGGGAAGATTCAAACAATGAGAATTAAGGGACAGAAGTTTAGGGGTAACATGAGGGGGAACTTCTTTACTCAGAGAGTGGTGGCTGTGTGGAATGATCTTCCAGCAGAAGTGGTGGAGGCAGGATCGATTTTAACATTTAAAAGTAAAGTGGATAGGTATATGGACGAGAAGGGAATGGAGGGGTATGGTCTGAGTGCAGGTAGATGGGATTGGGGGAAAATAAATGGTCGGCACGGACTGAAAGGGCCAAGAAGGCCTGTTTCCGTGCTGTAATTGTTATATGGTTATATGGTTATAGACACAAAATGCTGGAGTAACTCAGCGGGACAGGCAGCATCTCTGAAGAGAAGGAGAGTCAGGGGAGAGGGAGAGGGAGACTAGAGGTAGGGAAGGGTAAGGTGTGAAAATGCCAGATCACAGGTTTATTATTGGCTGAGGAAAGATGACAACGAGGTATACAATCAGTAAAATTAATCAGGATATTAGTCGGAGAACTAAGCTGGGGTAGGGACAGATTGAGGGGAAAAGCAAGGGTTACTTGAAATTGGAGAAATCAAAATTGATACCACTGGAGTGTAAGCTGTCCAAGGGAAATATGAAGTGCTGTTTCTCCAATTTGCGTTGGGCCTCACTCTGACAGTGGAGGAGCAGATTGAGCGAAGGTGTTTAGCACAAGGATCGTGGAGCCTCCGCTTGCTCCTGTAGTCAACCTTCTAGAAGACGGGTCTCGACCCGAAACATCACCCATTCCTTATCTCCAGAGATGCTGCCTGTCCCGCTGAGCTATTCTAGCATTTTGTGTCTATCTTCGATGTAAAACAGCATCTGCAGATCCAGCATACCACCCTTCAGCCTTCTACACTCAAAAAAAACAAATCCAGACCTAATCAAATTCTGCTCATAATTGAAGAAACATAGAAACATAGAAAATAGGTGCAGGAGTAGGCCATTCGGCCCTTCGAGCCTGCACCGCCATTCAATATGATCATAGCTGATCATTCAACTCAGTATCCTGTACCTGCCTTCTCTCCATACCCCCTGATCCCTTTAGCCACAAGGGCCATATCTAATTCCCTTTTAAATATAGCCAATGAACTGGCCTCAACTACCTTCTGCGGCAGAGAATTCCAGAGACTCACCACTCTCTCTGTGAAAAATGATTTCCTCATCTCGGTCCTAAAGGAATTCTCCCTTATCCTTAGGCTGTGACCCCTTGTTCTGGACCTCCCCAACATCGGGAACAATCTTCCTGCATCTAGCCTGTCCAACCCCTGAGGATTTCTCCTCATTAAGAGACTTAGATAGAGCTCTAGGGGCTAGTGAAATCAAGGGACATGGGGAAAAGGCAGGCACGGGTTATTGATTGGGGACGATCAGCCATGATCACAATGAATGGCGGTGCTGGCTTGATGGGCTGAATGGCCTCCTCCTGCACCTATTTTCTATGTTTCTACATTTCTATGATGCCCGCAAGGCCAGGTAACATCGTGGAGAATCTTTTATGAAAACTTTCCAATTTAATTCTCCCCCACATTCTCATCAGCTCCCCCCTTTTCTACACTTACCTAACCACTGAGGATATTTACAGTGACCAAATAATCTGCCGACCCACCTATTTTTGGAATGTTGAAGAAAACCCAAGCATCCTACATAGTTACTGGGCCAATGGGGCTGAGAGTCAGCACTAAGTCACCGGTTATGAGATACTACTGAAATCAGTGCTTGGTCCCTTGCGGTTCATAAAATCTTCAATGGTTTAGCTGATGGAAGTGAATGTAATATTTCAAAATTTGTTGAGGACATGAAACTTGGTGGAATGGTGAATAGTGAAGTGGATTCAAATAGTCTTCAAATCGATTGAACTGGGCAATCACGTTGACTGGGCAGCCATATACATGGCAGATATAAAATAATATGGATGAATGTGAGGTTATTCACCTTTGTTTTAGTTTTAGCTGTTAGTTTAGAGATACAGCGCGGAAACAGGCCCTTTGGCCCACCAGGTCCGCGCCGACCAGCGATCCCTGCACATTAACACCATCCTACACACACTAGGGACAATTTTTCATTTACCAAGCAAATTAACCTCCAAACCTGTACGTCTTTGGAGTGTGGGGGGAAAACGAAGATCTCGGAGAAAACCCACTCAAGTCACGGGGTGAACATACAGACTCCATACAGACTCTGTACAGACAGTCCCTATTGTCGGGATCGAACCCGGGTCCGCGGCGCTGATTTCGCTGTAAGGCAGCAACTCTACCGCTGCAAAATGTTTTCTTCTATACTGGTTCCCCAAAGACCTCAATTATAACCATATAACCATTACAGCACGGAAACAGGCCTTCTCGGCCCTTCCAGTCCGTGCCGACCATTTATTTTCCCCAGTCCCATCTACCTGCACTCAGACCATACCCCTCCATTCCCTTCCCGTCCATATACCTATCCACTTTACTTTTAAATGTTACAATCGATCCTGCCTCCACCACTTCTGCAGGAAGATCATTCCACACAGCCACCACTCTGAGTAAAGAAGTTCCCCCTCATGTTACCCCTAAACTTCTGTCCCTTAATTCTCATGTCATGCCCTCTTGTCTGATTATCTGATCTTTAAAAAAAATTATCTTCTTCAGTTTAGTTTAGTTTAGTTTATAGATACAGCGCGGAAACAGGACCTTTGGCCCACCTAGTCCACACCGACCAGTGATCCCTGCACAGTAACACTATCCTGCACCCACAAGGGACAACTTACATTTACACCAAGCTAATTAACCTATAAACCTGTACATCTGGAGTGTGGGAGGAAACCGAAGATCTCAGAGAAAACTCACACAGGTCACGGGGAGAACGTACAAACTCCGTATAGACAGCACCCGTAGTCGGGATTGAACCCGGGTCCGCTGGAGCTGTAAGGCAGCAACTCTACCGCAGTGACACCTTGTCGCCCCACTGTACCATCTTTAAGTACCCCTGAAAATCTTGCCTTCACAACACTACAGTGAAGAGAATTGCAGGGATTCACCATCAGCGATGAGAAGTTCCACGCACATCAGTTGTGAGTGACCATCCCCTAATCTTGTAACTATATCCCATTGATTGAGATGCTCTTGCTAACAGAAACCCCTTGATATCCACCCCTCTGTGCCTCCTTAGGATCAGTTCTGTTTCAATAAGATCACCCTCATGTTTCTAAATGTAGAATATAGATCAAATTTCTTTCATCATTCATTACAAGCCTCACATCCCAGTAGGAAACTTCCAAAATGGATGTCCAGTCATTTAAATTCTAAATATGCCAAACATTAAATTTTCATTCATATACTTTACAAGAACATTGTCCAAGGCTTTTAGGAGCAATGTGTCTGATAATGGACCCCCTTCATTTTCCGCTTCCTTCACAAATCACTTAGAAAAAGGCTTGCATAAACACACAGGGTGCAGCGGTAGAGTTGCTGCCTTAAAGCCCTGTCTCACGGTGTGAGTCCACCCACGAGTGAAAGGAAAAAAACAGACTCGTGGTTGTGTACGAGATTCCAAGTTTATGTTCAAGAGTTTAACCGAGTTCCCATGGGTATGTCATTTCTGCGATGTTCCAAGTTCCTCTCCCATTACTCTTGAGCCAACCGTGAATGAAGGACTGTATTTAATAGGCAACAGTGTTAAAGAAGACATCTCCATCCTGTGGCTTTGAGTTAAAGATAGAATTCAGTGCGGCCGCATCTATTGATATGACCTACAAAGGGAAAATGCGCACCGTCCAGTGCCAGAGCAGTTATACTTATGATGTGTTTGAAACACACATCACGTATTTAGAAGACCAGCGGGCGAAGGTTTGTTATATTTTAATTGAATTTACTGCCAGGTCTACACACTGCGGGGAGACAAGAGATAAAATCTTTGAATGTGGCCGAATATCTCTGCGCCTGTTCGTTCCAAGCGGAATATATTTTTAGTTGCCTTTCAAGCCTTTCAAGCCCGCCTTTGGTTTTATTCCTTGTTTTTGTTTATTCGCACACACTTTGCGTGTGTGAGGGTGTGAGAGGTCCATGCCGGGTGCCGGCCAGCCGGCCGCAGCCGCTGTTCTTTCACATCAGTTGCACATCAGCTTGTTTGGAGACGGAACTCAGGGTTCGTCTCCTGAGCTGCTTTGGTGCCGAGGCATGAGTTGAGGTGGAGGGAGGTTGGGGGGGGGGGGGGGGGGGTGAGCGGATGACATTAATCTGTCTGGGGTGACAAGGCTCTTGGGTTAGGCTGGGATCAATCTCTGCGGGATGATCTTAGTGTGGGAGACAAGTGTAGGAGAGGTGTACTGACTGTGTGGGCAGACACTTTGGTGGTGATTGCCCACCAGTCTCAAAAACCACTGTGTCTCCTTGTCCCTGGAATAGCAGGGGGAAATCAAGCAGCACAATACCCCCCTCCCTCCACACCAACACAAAGGGCAACGACCCCAAGGCTTTAGCGTCAGAAACAGCGGGCAGGCGACAATCACCCGCCATAACTCGAGAGAGATCATGCGCTATTGTAGGTCTCCTTTGCACGTCGGTGTTTCTGTCTTTCTCCATCTCATTGTTGGGCCTGTCTGTCACCACCCCCACCCCCAACCCTCCCCTCTCCAGCTCCCCGCCCATTGCACCGGGCGCGGGGGCTTCGCACCGTCTTCACGTCAGCAACGCCAGCAGGTCAGTGCCAGTTGTCCTGGGGCAGGTGTTGGGGGGCTCTCTCACAGCGTGGCCCCACACCGGGGGGCTGGTGGGAGTCAGCGGGCACGCCGGCTCTGCCACACCACGGGCCGCCACCAACCAAGCCCCCCGTCCATGCCCGCACGCTCCGTAGAACAGGAGCTGAGATGGGGAACTGTACCACCCTTGCCCCCTCCCTCTGCAACGGCAAACAACCCCCCACTCTCCTGCTCACCTAATCCCTTCTCTCTGGGTATTGAAGGCTCTTCTGATCTGCAGTGTGCAATAGTCACCAAAATACACTGCATCTTTAGAAAGGAAAAATACAAAATATGTCAATCCCACTGGATAGGCCTTAGCCATGGTGCTGTGCAACACGGAAACAGGTCCTTCGGCCCAGCTTGGCCGTGCCGTCCAAGTTAGCGTCTTGGGGTAGTCCTATTTGCCCGCATGTGGCCCGTAGCCCTCTAAACCCTTCCCATCCATCTATCTGTCGTTAATAACCTCAAGAAAATCCCTGCTTCAGTTTCCTGCGTCCAACTCAGAGAGAAGTTTCCCCCCTTTCCAGGGTTAATCGCTCCACTGTTTATAATGCTCTCTGCATTATGAAGTCCTCGACAGTGAACCTCATGGGCAATCACTACCAAAGTGTCTGCTCACACAGTCAGTGCACTTGTCTCCCATACCAAGTCACCCCAACCCTCTCCCTCCTCCCCCCCAACCTTTCCCTCCCAACTCCAGTCCCGTCCCGACCCCCTGGGAAACTGAAGGGAGCGACAATCAACTGCCACGGATACAAATAATGTCAAACACAAGAAAGGGCAGATGCTGGTTGACAAAAAGTGAACACGCGGTGCTGGAGTTACACAAAGATGCAGCAGAAATTTGGAAACGTCATCCCGTCACCCATTCCTTCTCTCCAGAGATGCTGCCTGCCCGTTGAGTTAAAGAGTGCCCAGGGTAGACTCACGAGTCACTAAGGTAAACGCACGGGCCACTATGTTCTTACAACAAGTTTAAATGTTTCCATTTTTAACTTGAACAGTAAATTTGACTCGTGGAAAACATCAAACATGTTTGAATTTTTTCAAGAGTTAACAAGTTTCACGGGTACCTGCCGTTAGCGCCACGAGTCGCTAAGTTGCATCTGCAAGTTCCGACGTTCCCGCTACGTTAATTGTACGTGATTACCACGAGTGAAAACTCGGGGTCACTCGTGGGTCAACTCACACCATGGGACAGGGGTTTTATAGCGCTTGCAGAGTCAGATACCCGGGTTCGATCCCGACTATGGGTGCTGTCTGTATGGAGTTTGCACGTTCTCCCCGTGACCTGCGTGGGTTTACTCCGAGATCTTCGGTTTCCTCCCGCACCCCAGGCATACAGGTTTGTAAGTTAATTGGTATAAATTGGTATCAATGTAAAAAATTGTGCTTAGTGTGTGTAGGGTAATGTTAATGTGCGGGGATCACTGGTCCGTGCGGACTCGGTGGGCCGAAGGGCCTGCTCCCGCGCTGTATCTCTAAACTAAACAAAACATGAATATTTCCACACTATAAGAAGGATGTGATTAAGCTAGAGTGGGTGCAAAACATATTCAAAAGGATGTTGCGTGGATTAGGGTGGATTCAAGGGCTTGAGTTATCAGGGGAGATTGGATAAAATATGTCTGGTTTTCTGGAGAGAAGGAGACCGAGTAGTAACATGCTAGACGTACACTATATAAAATGATGAAAGGCATTGATAGAGTAGATAAACCAGTGTTTGTTTCTCTTGGCGGTGGAGACTAAGACTAAAGGGCATAGGTTTGAGATGAGAGGGAAGGGGTTTAAAGGAATTCTGAGGGATAAATGTTTCACACAAATAGTAGCTGGTATTTGGAATGAGCTACCAGAGAAGGTGGCGGAAACAGAAATAGTAACAACACTTACGAGCCTTTAGAATAGAAACATAGAACATAGAAAAATTGGTGCAGGAGTAGGCCATTCGTCCCTTCGAGCCTGCACCGACATTCAATTTGATCATGGCTGATCATCCAACTCAGTATCCCGTACCTGCCTTCTCTCCATACCCCCTGATCCCTTTAGCCACAAGTGCCACATCTAATGCCCTCTTAAATATAGCCAATGAACTGGCCTCAACTACCTTCTGTGGCAGAGAATTCCAGAGATTCACAATTCTCTGCGTAAAGAATGTTTTCCTCATCTCGGTCCTAAAGGAATTCCCCCTTATCCTTAGACTGTGACCCCTTGTTCTGGACTCCCCCAACATCGGGAACAATCTTCCAGCATCTAGCTTGTCCAACCCCTTAAGAATTTTGTAAGTTTCTATAAGATCCCCCCTCAATCTTCTAAATTCCAGCGAATTCAAGCTGAGTCTATCCAGTCTTTCCTCATATGAAAGTCCTGAACGGGATATGGAGAGATATGGAATTATACAGGCAAGTGGGATTAGTCTAGATCATCATAGATACAGTGGTCTAACAGGCCTGTTTGTCTGCTGTCTCATGCTGTGACTGAAAATTGCTAAAGTGCAGATAGTGATGGGGGTTATCAGAGTAACTAGATGAACACAGGACTGAAGAAGGGTCTCGACCCGAAACGTCACCCGTTCCTTCTATCCACAGATGCTGCCTGTCCCGCTGAGTTACTCCAGCATTTTTGACTACAGTGTAAATGAGCAGTTCCTTCCTACACAGAACTATCTCCTTAGCAAGATTAGCCTAAGTTAATGAAACACCAGAGAAACGAGATGCCCACTTGATAACACCAATGACATTCTGGCATCTACGCAATCAGTTTATTAAATGTGCTCGTTGACATGTAGGTCACTGATCATTGCGTGTGAGGTTAGTCAGGCACGCAAATCGATATAAAGACATGCGGGGGACAATTTCTTGGCGGCCGCGCGTGCGCATGCACACGTATGCGAGGCTTTGTCCGTGGGCCCTGTGAATGGTAACATCGGGAGCAGAACTGGTTGGTGACTGACTCCAAACTCCAGCAACAGCAGCTTCATCCGCCCCGAATCTTGGGGCTTGAATCGGCCCGTTCATGGGGTCTTTCATCGGCCAGCAGGGGCTTCAACATCGGGAGCCTCGACCACAAAATCCGGATTACAAAACATGGGGGGGGGGGGGGGATCGTCCCCCGCCTCTGAAAGCAGAGGCAGGGGACGATCCCCCCCAGTCCCCCCCAGGATTTCCGCCCCTGTAAACCGTCCTTAGCACAAGTGTACATAATCAGTTTAAATACTGCTTTGGCTTTGGTCTAGGTTTTCTTGGTTGAGCACTTATCCTGGTGTTTAGCGTATGTACTTTGTGTTTTTATTGTAATGTTACAATTGGATAGCATGTGGCACACAAATTAGTGTTGCTGCCTTGCAGTTCCAGGGTCCTAATCCTTGAGCGCTGCTTGTGAGGAGTTACGATGAGGGATTACGTGAAGAACCCCGTACAACCGCACGTGCGTCAATTTTCAAAATAACGGTGTGAAATCACAGGTAATAGTGACTGAAGTATAATAGTAAGAACAAAAGGCTAGAACTACCAGATGATATTTATGAGGGTTGGGAGCAGAGGGCACATAATCCCTCATCGTAACTCCTCATAAATAAAGATCAAACTTCAAACTGGCAAGTTCTCGTTTAATCTTACTATTTTACTACGTGAGTGACTACATGAAGACTTCAAAGCTCTGTGATTTCATGCCATGTGAAACGAGTACACACAACCACAGCTGCTTCAATTGACAAATGAAGGGAAAACATTTATAATGCATAGTCATGACATAGAAATAAAACATGTTGATGCTGTTTAAATGAAATAATAATATTTCCATCTCTCATCCAGATGGAAAATATAACCAGAACATAAATAGAGTTAACAAATACCCCTGGTTCAGCAATGGGTTATTATAAATGTTTGGAGATTCGTTTGTTGGACCATGCTGCAGCCGTAACAATGTGACCCAGCGGAACGCAAGTACCCTTGCTGCTGATGTTGTAGCAGCACTGGTGGAATGAGATCTGGAATCAGAATCCATTCCTACATAACGCAAACTCCGTTTTTATCATCTGGAGTGGCCTGAACAAATACGTTCTTCCAAATTTTTTGTGACTAACAACATTGCTAGTCCAGAACCTCCAAGGCTCTTGGTGACCTTGACGTATTGTTGTATATATATGTGTGCTTACCTTATCAAAGGTCCCCTGGCATGCCTGTGACTATTTTGAGACCTAACCCCCTTCTGGTCTGCTCAAGTATTTATAACATAATATCATAATTTACAGATGTAATCATCCTGTACCATCACAATTACGTAGCGACTGAACCTGCTGTGCTAAACCAGCAGCAGAAGGGTAACTACCTAATAACCTCCAGCCAAATTTAAGGATGTAGCTGGAGCCTCCTGGTGAAATAGTGTTCACAAATGTCAACATCCCATACAGCAGTGTACTGGTCCTGGGAGACCTTATGTTGAAGATATCCTACAACTTGATATCCGGCGTGAACCCGACAGAGCGGGTCTTGCTTGCTACAACCAACTCAATAGAAAGCACAATGACACAATTTCATTTCGGAGTCACGTGAGTGACTTTGTGAAGAACCCGCCAGCACGCATGCGCGCCATATCGTCGCAACGCATTGCAGTCGACGGCTGGAGGTGGTGCGCGGCTCACCACCAGCCCTTCATAAGGGCCACTCAGGTAAGTACAGGCCACCTTGAGTTGGTTGTTTCTTGTTGTATTGAGTGTTTTTCTCTCCAGCAGGAACATGGATAGAAGGAGTACGGGCCGCAGGACGTCCGTAAGGAGTCGCCGGGCACCTATCCCGGAGCCCTCTTCAACGGCAGCACCCACTAGTCGGGCCGGGAAAAAGGCGCGCAAGTCGGGGAGCCCTGTTTTCACAGGACCCGACCCACCGACACACCTAAGCTCTAGCGAGGGTCCCACAGAGCAGGACATCGGTACAGCGCCGGAGCAGGCAGACCCCGACTCCATCTCATTGTCACCAACGGGATCGTTGGTTGACCCGGGCAAACAGGGTTCACGTGCTGCTGCACGGCCCTTCTCCCTGAGCCCTCGTGGAAGAGCCAGGGATAGAACCTATCTACCTAGCCCTTCGCGGGCGGAGGTTTCACCAGAGGCCGCTAGATTGCGGACTGGTGGATTGGCGAGACTCAAGTCCACTGGCAGACCTGAGAGGGCCAGTGTAGACCCACCACCCAGCAGGACCAGGAAGAGTCGCACAGGTGGAGTCTCGCCACGGTCACCGTGTCCCCCGTTGGCGGCAGGACGGGACCGTACGCCGTCTGGGTCCAGATTAAGGACAGTCGGCAAGCCTGCGCGGATGTCGGGTCACCACGCCGTGGCGTTGGGTGCCGACCTCTCACCGCTTTTGCCCTTGGAGGCAGCGGGACCTAGCTCAGCCAAAAGGAGGCGCATGAGCAAATCCGCGCGGGAATCGTTCAGTTTCGCTGAGGCGGCTGGTAGCGACGTTTCATTCCGGCACCGAGATTACCTCGACGAGGTACGGGCTGATGACAGGAGCCTCAGAAGTTCCTTTGGGCACGAGGACTCCGACCGCCCGTTCTCGCATAGCGAAGGGCGAATTGACAGGATGGAGAGGATGATGGAACTTATCCTGCAGCAAAGCCAAAGGCGGGAAACATTTGGTTCCAGGGGACACATGGATATATCCCCGTCATCAACGGAAAGCATGAGACAGCCAGAAGATGAGGAGATCTTGGTCCACGCACCAACAGCACCTGAGGTCCCTCAGGAGGAGCTCCTGGATGTGGCAGCCAAGTTTGCACTACCTGAATCGTCAGGACAACCCCTCAACTCCAAACTGGCTGCTACCGTTGACTTCCTCACGAACCATCAACTTCAAGAACAGGTCCTTGCGGAGGCCATGAACAGGCACAAGACGCCAGGAAATTGCAACTCCCTCAATGTGCCTATCGTAAACATGCCGATTTGGGGCAATATTAGCCCAGGCATCAGAGCTCAGGAAATGAAGTTGCAAAGGATCCTGAAATTGCTCACTGCTGGGATTACCGCTTTTGCGAGGTCGGTGGACGGTGTGGATCTGAACACCGAGCAAGAGGATGCTCTGGCACTGCTGTGTAATACACAGTATGAAATTAATGCATTCAGGAAAAGCATTATCAAGTCCACATTGAACCCCAAATTCGCGGGACTATGCAGAGCACCCCCTACGCCACCACCCAGACAGTTGTTCGGGGAGGACCTCCCGAAGCAGGTCAAGGAATTGGATGACCATGCAAAGACGGTGGGTCTTATGAGGTCACATACCTTGACCAGACAGCCGGCCAGGAAAGTACCATTCTTCAGGCCACGAGGCCCTGCCATTAGGCCAGCAAGGACCTACGCTCCAGCGCCACCGCAATATCAGCAGCCTCAACAGCCCAGGCCTTTTTTAGGGCTAGGCCCACAGCGGCCAGCATGGAAAATGCGGACTCCGCATTATCAGCACAACCCAGCACCTCCACGTCCCGCCAAACATGTCAGGGACCGCCGATAACCATGAAGGTAAGGCAGTCTGGATTTCATGCACTTGCATGTCTAACTTCACATGTTGGTGGTAGACTACGGTTCTTTAAGGAGGCATGGGAAACCATCACTTCTGATGAGTTTATCTTACAAAGTATACAAAGTCCATGAGATTGAATTCATCAATGGTCAAATTCCTCCACCCCAGCATATGCCAAATCGCAAATTTACACTGTCCAGCAAGGAAACGGCAGTAGGCTATGCTGAAATCTTGAGGCTACAAGAAAAAGGCGTGATAGAAAGAACTATACACGAACCAATTGAATTTGTATCTAACATATTCACAAAAACCAAGAAGGATGGAGGATGTCGGGTTATTATTGATCTGACCCATTTGAATACTTTTGTAAAATATATCCATTTCAAGATGGACACGTTCGAAACAGCCAAATCTTTGATTTCTGAGGGCTGCTTTATGGCATGCATTGATTTAAAAGATGCATACTATTCAGTATCCATTCAGAAACATCACAGGAAGTTCTTGAAGTTTACCTGGATGGATCAGCTCTGGCAATACAAAGCTTTGCCAAATGGGCTTACCACAGCCCCCAGATTATTTACTAAATTACTCAAACCAGTGTTGGCTACACTGAGGAGACAAAATTACATGGTCATGGCTTATCTGGATGATATCCTAATTATTGGGAACACTCTGGAATCAGCGAAACTGGCAGTTTCAGCCACTGTGGAATTTTTTCAAAAAGTGGGATTCATTATCCATCCAGATAAATCAAAGTTCTGCCCTTCACAGGTCATGGATTATCTGGGATTCACGGTGGATTCCAATTGCATGATGGCCACCATACCAGCTAACAAAGTTGGGGATGTCATTCAAGCATGTAAGAATCTAGTCTGCGCCAGTATACCATCAATTAGACAAACTGCTAAGGTGATTGGGAAAATCGTAGCAGTTTTTCCAGCTGCCCAATACGGACCTTTGCATTATCAAAATTTGTAAAGAGCAAAGATTTCAGCGTTAAAATTGAATGCTGGACATTTCGATAGACCTATGCAGCTGCCACTTAAGGCAAAAATTGAGTTACAATGGTGGATTGATAATATCCATGACTCATTTAAGCCCATCATTGTGCCCAATCCGATGGTATACTTATAAACAGGCGCAAGCTCCCATGGCTGGGGAGCCACGGACAACTACACTAGTTGTGGAGGCAGATGGGACACCCTTGAATCTACCCTGTTGTCACAAGGGATAAATTATTTGGAGATGCTAGGAGCATTTCACGGACTTAGAGCTTATTGTTCAAACCTTACTGACACTCATGTCCGTCTCCAAATAGATAATACCACTGCGGTGGCATATCTAAATCATATGGGCGGTACCAGGTCAATTTCATGTGATGAATTGGCAGATACAATTTGGCTCTGGTGTATTCAACGGAATATTTGGATTTCAGCTACCTATTTACCAGGTAAGCTCAATACAGTGGCGGACACCAGGTCACGCAAATTTAATGACAACATCGAGTGGATGTTAAATCCCCAAATATTCGCAAAAGTTACAGCCAAATTTGGTAAACCGGATATTGACCTTTTTGCGTCACGGTTGAACCATCAGGTACCAACATACGTATCATGGGAGCCAGATCCTGGGGCAATGGCGATGGACGCGTTCTCGCTAGATTGGGGGAAATGGTTTTTCTATGCATTTCCTCCATTTTGCCTCATCAGTCGGGTATTGTGGAAAATACAGTCAGATGCTGCTAAAGGCATTCTTATCATACCCAACTGGCCTACGCAGCCATGGTATCCGGTGGTCCTTGATATGATCAGTTAACCATGGGTCCTCTTAGAGGGTTGCCAACAATTGGTGATGAACCCTGTTTCAAGGGAACTACATCCCTGCCATAGTCACCTAAAATTATTGGCTTGCAGGCTCTGAACAGGCCATTATTGCGGTATGGTCTATCATCAAGAACTATGGATACCATTGGAGCATCATGCAGGGAGTCCACCAGGCAGCAATATCTTACACATATCAGGAAATGGGAAACCTACTGCGGCCGCTCCCACATTGCATATGACTCCGTTACTATCACCGATGTGCTGGAATTCCTGGCGGGGTTGCATCATGATAAACACCTCAGCTACAGTGCCATCAACAGCGCCAGGAGTGCGCTATCATTCTACCTCAATATTGAGGTATGATCCAACAAGCTGGTGTCCAAACTCATGCGGGGAATATTTAATTCCAATCCGCCAAGACCTCGTTACAACATCACCTGGGATATTGGGAAAGTATTAACCCTGCTCAGGACGTGGTCGCCCATGGAAGGGCTTGAATTGGACAAACTCACCCTGAAGCTGGTGATGTTACTGGCACTGACTTCAGCGCAAAGGGTACAGACACTTCACAAGGTCAAGATTGACAGAATGATCTCTACCCCAGACAAAGTAAACTTCTTTATAGATGAATTACTCAAGCAGCATAGACCTGGATACACAGGGCTGCAGCTGAAGTTTCCAGCATACCCCGCTGATGCAAGGCTATGTTTAGCCACCCATATCCGTCACTATATTAAAGTGACGCGGAAATTAAGGGAAATGGAGAAATACCTACTCATCAGCCACAAAAAACCTCACCATAGAGTGACGGTACAGACGATCTCCAGATGGCTCAGGATCGTCTTGAATGAAGCAGGTATTGACACTAATGTCTTTAAATCCCATTCCACCAGGGCTGCATCGACATCGGCGACAAGGGTCATGGAGGTGCCCATGGACCATATTCTTGCCACAGCGGGATGGGCGAAAGAAGCCACCTTTCAATGGTTTTATAATAAACCTGTTACCGCTCCTGTATTGTTCGCAGAGGCCGTGCTGAATGCGGGTCAAGAACATGCAGATGTCCCCCAGTGAGGGGTTTTTTCTTTGTTATTATTAATAAATATTATTATTATTTTTTCAGTACAAGCAGTCTGGAAAGTTGATTACTCCTATCCATCCTTATAAGTGGTGTGTGACAGCATGGACGTTGTCCAGGGCATGGAATCACAGAGCTTTGAAGTCTTCACGAAGTCACTCACGTGACTCCGAAATGATATAGTAAGATTAAACGAGAACTTACCAGTTCGGAGGTTGATCTTTATTTTATGAGGAGTTGCGATGAGGGATTTCGTGCCCTCCGCTCCCAACCCTCGATCATAAAGTCAACTGGTAATTAGAGTCTCTTCAATCTTACTATAACAAGTCGTTTCTCTGTTTGTTGGTTCTGCGATTCCACACCGCTGCTTTGAAGAATGTCGCGCATGCGTGCTGGCAGGTTCTTCACGAAATCCCTCATTGCAACTCCTCATAAAATAAAGATCAACCTTCGAACTGGTAAGTTCTCGTTTAATCTTACTATTAATGGCCGTACAACTCAATAATTAACAAATGATCATTTAACATGAACTCCAAACATTAGAAATGTATTCCATTTTCAATGTAACATGAACATAAAACAAACTCTTTCATCTCCTGGAAAATAAAAGTTCTTCGTTTTGGTGCTATCCAAGCACTTTGAACACATAGAAGGATAAATGTAACACCCCAAACCTTAGGGTAGTTCATTAAATCTGCAGAACATAATTTGAGTTTATCATGCAATGGCTGATTTCCCAAGCCTCAGGCTGAACCAGTAAAATTATGTTTAAAATAACCAAATAAGGTTATATTATTATTCCTGACAAATCGGGAATCAATTTTCATAAGACAATCACACAATAGGAACCTAAAGCGGCCTCTTAATGACTTTATTTGAAGCTTCGATTGATGAAGCAAAATGGAGGAAGACATAAAAGACCTTCCTGTTCCTTGTAGCGAGAATGTATCTTTCGCCACTGTTATGCCACATATTTTGCAACCAGTAAATAAGCATGAAAACAACATATATATACATATATACATATATATACACATATATATATATACATATACATATATATATTTTAGGTGTTCCATTTAACCAGAATTTCATAATACGGTGATGTTCAACACCAATTCTGTGTTGCCATTAACCTATAATTGATTATTATCCTGTGGTAAACAAGATTATGTAACCATTCCAGGGGGTCTTTAACTGATTGCACCCTCGTGACTAACATATGCCATCATCATAATGTATCAACATGAACCTGAGCATGCCAATATGCATATTTGCTCAATCACTCTTTAACCCATACAATGCCCGTAGGGTCTATAGATAGTTGATACCAATAAAAGAAGAATTGGTAAGTCATGCAAGTCTGCTCCACCTCCAAACTCGAGATGATATTCGCAATTTCGGTCTCCGTAAACAGCAACTGTGGCCCGATTTCCAAGCCAGTCTTGCAAGATAATCTTGGCCCTTATACGGAACGTGCCCAATTCTAACCTGTTTGAAATGCGAGTATTGTCCATTTTACTTGGTTAGACCCCTCAAAGTAGTTGATAATGTCTCAATCATTTGTAATGTATAACTAAGTGTACACCTTACCAAGTTGTAAGTGGTCCCTTAATTGTAGAGTAGCACAGGTACAGTGCGTGGAACCTCTGGCCAGCATTCATGCTACCACCAACTTCAGTGAACCGCTTTCTGCCGATGAAGACGTGGAGTGCGTTGTCACTGAACTATGAAACCTTGCTTGTTCCATTAGCTTGTGCTTCGTCCTCCAGTTTTTGCCTATGGAAAGGTATTACCTGAATAGAAGATTCGGCGGCCAGCTCCAATGTCCCCCTGAGAGCGGTGTTCACTGCATATGTGTTTGGGATGGCAACTTTTCTGCCAGGCTTAGACCTCTGGCATGTGCCCTACATCCCTTGGGCATGCTCTCCAGCTATACCCTCAGACTCGGCGTTAGACTATACCAATCCTGCATGCTCTCCTTTTACATGAGGGAGCCATTAAGCAGCCCTGTTACAAGGTGCTGCTGGCGCGGCTTCAGCAATACGCCGACTTTGCCATGGCCCCAGTATCAGACTAATACTGATGCGGCATGCTCTCCTCCTACATGAGGGAGACATTAAGCAGGCCTGCTACAAAGCGCTGCTGACACAATTTCCCATTTAGGGCCATTAGCACCATTTTGCAATATAATGAAAGATTTACCGAATGACTACTGGAGCAGTGATGAATACTGTTTGCCCATCATTATTAACTTCAGCTGGTGATAACAAGTTGTGTTAACAATGACCTACATGGCACTTAATAGTTAACCATTTAACAAGATAACAGTTGTCCTACTTGCACAGCTGAATCACATCTATACTATTATCAATTAGTCTAATGACTAGAAAGCTGTTTTATAACAACAAAACTGTTACAGGAGTCTATTGACTGCAAACTATTGCCCAGGCCGGCATCAACGGCCAATTGAATAGCTAAAGGTGAATCCCAATGTCCTACAAGTCTATTTGATAGGAACTTAATCTAACTGGATAGAGGAGCCCAATTTCTCAAATATAGTTTGAGACTTAACAGTGGATTTTAGCACATACATAACCTGTGTTTTTGAACTTTGTATAGTCCTCTTTGAATGCTTTTTTGTCATCATTCTGTTATATTGCCTTATCCTAACAATGCCTCCTCATCCCCCATGATCATGGTAATTAGAATACCCTACTAAGTAGCCTATTCCCATGAAGCAGCCCCGAACAAGGTACTGTTGGTGCCCATGAAGCAGCCCTGAACAAGTGTGCTGCTGGCACGGCCTTTCCCATTGGCCAGTATTTGCCATAGATTTGGCGTTCTCATGAAGCAGCCCTGAACAAAGGTGCTGCTGGCACAGCCTCTCCAATAGGCTAGCCTGCCATAACTTGGCATTCCCCTGGAGCAGTCCTGAACAAAGGTACTGCTGGCACAACCTTTCCCATAAGCTGGCACTTCCATACCTTGGCATCCCCATGAAGCAGCCCAACCCAAAGGAGCTGCTGGCACAGCCTCTCCAATAGGCTGACACTGTCATAAACTTTACGTTGACGCGGGCTCTCACATTAACCCAACTCCTGCTGAAGGAGTGTCTCTAAATTAAATCCTAGAGGGGAAACCTCCCAACATCTTTCCTTATTCTACTGACCATTTTTGTCAGTTGTCCCCATATCCTGGGGATTACTGCGGTTTGGGAACCGCATAGCTGAATTTCCCCTCCCCGGGAATCAATATAAATATATACATACCCGCGGTACCCTCCCGGCACCCGGGCTGATCATTTAGGTGAGTTTAACTCCATCTGCTGGGGACTACTGCGGTCTGGGAACCGCATATTCTTGGGTTTCCCCTCCCCGGGAACCCAACGTGTGGAGTCACTGACCGCGTTATCAGTGACTCCGATCGCGGACCCGACTTTCGCCAGATCTCCGCTTCCACCATCGGTCCAGGGTTTCTCCAAAGCCCTAGGCTGGTTCCCTCGTTGGCCATCGTGAACATCCCACAAAAACCTCTGAGGTTCCTGCAGGAGACCTACAACAGGTAAGGAATAGCACTTACCTGAAGTTTAGACTTACCGTTGGAGGAGCTCCGCTGTTCCACCGGTCGCCTGCACAAAAGCGTCTGACGTAATGATGCACGTGCGGCTGTATGGGGTTCTTCACGTAGTCACTCATGTGACTCCGAAGTAAAATCTAAATGGCGTAGCATCAAAAGAAAAAAATCTAAATGACTGTTAAAAAATGTAATATGAAGGTAGTAAGTGTATTAACCAATGTGTTGTACCACTAATGAAACTTCAAGTGAGACAATTGATAATTAATCATTAATGTATCTAGTTAGAGTTCAGTAACATAGACTACAGCTCAGCCTTTAATACCATTATACCATCCAAGCTCATCATCAAACTCACGGGACTTGGGGTCAGTACTCATCTCTGCAACTGGATATTCAACTTCCTGACCAGTGAGGATAGGGGACAAATCATCCTCCACGATAATCCTCAACTCCGGTGCTCCACAAGGATGTGTTCTCACCCCCTTCTTTACTCCTTGTACACCCACGACTGCACAGCCAAGTAGAGATCTGATTCACAGATGACACCATCATTGATGAGATGGAGTACAGGAAGGAGATTGAGTACCTAGTGTCCTGGTGTCGAGGCAACAACCTTTCTCTCCCAAGCCCACCAACGCCTCCGCTTCCGTAGAAGGCTTGGGATGTTTGGCATGTCCATTACAACTCTCACCGACTTCTACAGATGCACCATAGAAAGCATTTTATCAGGATGCATCACAGCTTGGTTTGGGAACAGCTCCATCCAAGACCGCAAGAAATTGCAGCGAATTGTGGACGCAGCCCAGACCAGCACACAAACCAACCTCGCTTCTATTGACTCAATTTATACCTCACGCTGCCTCGGCAAGGCCCGCAGCATAATCAAGGATGAGTCTCACCCTGGCAACTCCCTCTTCTCCCCTCTCCCATAAGACAAAATGTATAGAAGTGTGAAAACGCTCACCTCCAGATTCAGGAACAGTTTCTTCCCAGCTGTTATCAGGCAACTGAATCATCCTACCAGGACCAGACTGCAGTGCTGAACTACTATCTACCTCATTGGTGACCCTCAGACTATCCTTGATCAGACTTTGCTGGCTTTACCTTGCACTAAACGTTATTCACTTATCATGTATTTATACACTGTGAATGGATCGATTGTAATCATGTATTGTCTTTCTGCTGGCAGGTTAGCACGCAACAAAAGCTCTTCCCTGTACATCGGTACACGTGACAATAAACTAAACTGAGTAACAGAATCCGAAAAATTATTTTCCAATAAGATTGCAGAAATTACAGTCACTAGTTTTTTGATAAAAGTCTAACAGACATAACAGCAAGAAAACGGAAATGTCCTGCATAAATTATTAATGTTTCTAAATTCAGTAGATGGGATATTTTCAACCTTATCCTAAATGCTTCATAAACCCACAGGCACATTAGTATTAGAAAATCACTAATGTTTTGTATGCTATGGGAAACTACCAGAACAAATTAATAGCTTCCTGCGCATGAAATCAAAGGAAATTATGCAACTAAAATTTGTGTTACAAAATGTACATTGTGATGGAGAATTTACATTGTATGGTGTGCCAAAAATTGCGGGGGTTTGCACAGAATTACTGGGGTGAGTTTGTTAGAAGCTGCTGGCTCTTTGAATAGAAGAGTATATGAACTCTAATGCAGGGATAAAGTATAGCTTGTGAACTCAAGGTTATAATTGATAAAAAGCTAAACAGAACTGTGAACAATAATACCTTCTCAGGGAAGAAAAATACAAAGTGGTGGAGTAACTCAGTGGGGCAGGCAGCATCCCTGGAGAACGTGGATAGGTGACGTTTCAGTTCAGGATACGACTTCTGCAAAGTGGCCCGACCCAAAAGCCACGTCTGAAGAAAGATCCTGACGTGAGACGTCACCTGTCCATGCTCCCCAGGGATTATCAGAGTGAGGCCCAACACAAATTGGAGGAACAGCACCTCATATTTCGCTTGGGCAGCTTTCAACCCAGCGGTATGAATATTGATTTCTCTAACTTCAAGTAACCCTTACATCACCTCTCTCACCATCCCTCTCCAACCCTAATCGTTGTACTAGTTTCACTGTCGTCCTGTTGGGTTTCACTGTTTGTATAACTCATTATCACCTAACCCCAGCCAACAATAGGCTGTTTACTTGATCATTGTTACATTTTTGCCTATCTTTCATTCATTTGTTCAATTTCTCACGATATCACCGTCTATAACTCTCGTCTCCCATTCCCAGACTCTGTCTGAAGAAGGGTCTCGACCTGAAAGGCTTGGATAGAGTGGATATGGAGAGGATGTTTACACTAGTTGGAGAGTCTAGGACTAGAGGTCATAGCCTCAGAATTAAAGGATGGTCTTTTAGGAAGGGAATGTGGTGAATCTGTGGAATTCTTTGCCACAGAAGGTTGTAGAGGTCAAGTCAGTGGATATTTTGAAGGCAGAGATAGATAGATTTCTGATTAGTACAGGTGTCAGATATTAAGGGGAGAAGGCAGGAGAATGGAGTTAGGAGGGAGATATAGATCAGCCATGATTGAATGGTGGAGTAGACTTGATGGGCCGAATGGCCTAATTCTACTCCTCTCACTTATGAACTTATGACTTTATGACCTGAAACGTCACCCATTCCTTTTGTCTAGATGTGTTGCCTGACTTGTTGAGTTACACGAGCTTTTGCATCTAAGCTGTGATCACTGCTTCCTTGGTTCAAGTTTGCTCATGGCACAGACAAGATCAAGCCAGATAATCCAGCAATATTTAAATACAAAAAACCATTCCCCTGAAAAATCTCTTACGTTCATGGCTGCCCCTTCTGCCACTGAATGGTGGCTGCCTTTGATATGCTCTTATAAGTTTTTACTCTTTTCCCAGAGGTCGGAATAGCATTGACTTCCTAACCATTCAATGCATTTCCTAATGGGAAGATTACTTTTAGCCAATGCTTCTGTGTATAAATCACCATGATACTGATTCTTATCCCATTTTGTGGAGTTTTATAATAGGATTCAAATGGACCTTATGCAATATGTAGCAACGTTACAAAATTTTGAGATTTTAAAAATCAAGCCTGCAATTTATCCCATCAGATAAAGCATAAAAATAAGTTTAATTTGACACCTAAGTCACTTTCATATCTTCAGTATTAACAAAGTTAGGGCCAGTTTCATACTCGGAAATTAGCGACTTGCTTCCTATTGCTTTTCTATTGACTTAACACAAAAGTTGTGATCGAGAACAGTCAAAAGCCCATAACTTCCTTAAAAATTAAGAGAACTTAAAGACATTTTCAGTTATTATAGATTGAAGTATTCTGAAACAAATATGAAACAATGTTACTTGGA
Source organism: Raja brachyura (assembly GCA_963514005.1). Next base: position 54,609,078 of record OY740795.1, read on the forward strand.
TGACCTGAAATTAAAGCATATCATTAATTAGTTACCCAATTGTAGCCAATTACAAAATTCAATTACTAGATCTAAACATCTATCCATTTCTTAAGAAAAAATTTAAAAAAAAATTAAAGCCGAAGTGTCCAATTAACAGTCACACAAAAATTCAAAATAAAACATGATTTTTAAATCTAATTGTCATTAATTTATAGGCCAAATTGAAGGAATTCAGTGTTTAATGCCTGTAAATTAATGGGCATTTTAAACAGCTTGCGAGTGGGATTTTCTGGAACGCGATGTATTAGAACGTTGCGGTTGCGGTGAATTTAAACCCAATATCAGCAGGAAATTTTCTGCCAGTTCATATGGGGGCTAAATCACCGTTTCGCAACATGAAACATTGATTAAAGTCCCCTAAAAAAGCAAGTTTATATGTAAAAATAAACAGCTTTCACTTACCTGTCCCCTACGTAAAATCCGTCCCCGTTGTCGGCGTTCATGGCATTAGGAGCTATTTTTTATTTTACTGCAGTGATTAAGTAGTCGGGCTATTTATTTAAAAAAACGGACTTACCGGCAGTCGGAACGCGTCTCTAAAAATAAATCGCACTCCGACAACAGAAAGCTCCGGATTGCATGGGGAAATGCACATTTTAACCCCGCCCCCCCTTTAAAGGTGCCAAAGTCGCGCACACGGCCAGCGGCAGAACTGCAACACCGCTAAAGGTAAGTTTTGTAACATACCTACAATATGCAACACAGCATGAGAGGATAAAATCTAATTTGAGGCATTTTAAGAAAATGTACAACAGAAAAGATAAAAATTACATGACGATCTGTATAATCAATGTGATGATTAGTTGTCTTATATGTTATGATTTATTTGTTGCTTTTTGCAACTTTGCTTTGCAGCAGTTTGCTGAACATATTGTACAGATTAACCAAATAATGGCACTAATAGGGCTGGGATAAGTAAAATGGGAGCAAGTTACTGGTGTAAATCCTTTGGCCTTCACTTGTGCATCAGTAACAACTTGCACTTTTGGGATTATCAGAAATTGATCTGCAGTTTTAGTTGGAGGCGAGAGTATAAAAACATAAACTTTGTCATAAAATCATTTATCACGGGTGAACAGAGCTATTCCTGAAAGCTCTGAAGAAGGGTCTCGACCGGAAACATCACCCATTCCTTCTCTCTGGAGATGCTGCCTACAGCCAGGGCCGGGCTGAGTACGAGAACCAGGCCAAGTTCCAGGCCCTGGCGCTGCTCTACGGCCTGGGTAGGTGCTGTGGCAGGGAATGAAAGTGAGGGGACGAGGATGAGGGAAATGAGGAGGAGGGAGATGCGTTTGGGAACCAGCCCTCCCCTGTGACACCGCGCACCACCCCCCCCCTCGCTCTCTACCCCCCTCCCTCTCCCTCTCTACCGCCCTCCCCCTCCCTCTACCGCCCATCTCTACCCCCTCTAAAGCTCCCTCTCTACCCCCTCCCCCTCGCTCTCTACCCCCCTCCCTCTCCCTCTCTACCGCCCTCCCCCTCCCTCCACCGCCCATCTCTACCCCCTCTAAAGCTCCCTCTCTACCCCCTCCCCCTCGCTCTCTACCCCCCTCCCTCTCCCTCTCTACCGCCCTCCCCCTCCCTCCACCGCCCATCTCTACCCCCTCTAAAGCTCCCTCTCTACCCCTCTCCCTCCCTCTCTATCCCCCTCCCTCTCCCTCTCTAGCCGTGCCTGCGCAGTTGGGGGCTATGCGTGAGTAGATAGGGCAGGGATTAGGGAAAGGGAGCTAATGAATAATATAAAGGGAATGGGACCCAACAGGTCCCACTTGGTCTAGTAATTTATACATTTTGGAAATTTATCAGCAGAAATAATGTACAGATGCAAATGTTTAATTTTTGATATTTAAAATCATCAAATCAGTACAAGTGGTAGAAAAAAAGAAAATATTTTCCTTGGTGCTTTATACCATGTAAACTATTGAATATTCTAAACTTAACAGAATGTTTAAAACATGACTTTTTTTGATAATTCTCTCCTCCACTGCTTACTATTAAAAAACACAAAGTACATCATTGATTTGGATGAGAACATACACGGCAAGATTTTCAAGTTTGCAGATGATACAAAGTGGGCGTTTTTGCCAATAGTGAAGATGGTTGTGAAAAATTGCAGCAGGATCTGGATCGATTAGCCAGGTGGGCTGAGGAATGGTTGAGTCAAGTCAAAGTCAAGTCAAAAGAGTTTATTGTCATGTGTCCCTGACAGGACAATGAAAATCTTTCTTTGCATAGCACAACAGAACATAGAAGGCATTGACTACAATTCTATACATAAATACACCCATGAATTAATAAAGTGCAAATAACAGATGGAGGGATATTAATGTTCAGAGTTCTGAGCCAGGTTTAATAGCCTGATGGCTGTGGGGAAGTAGCTATTCCTAAACCGGGTTGTTGCAGTCTTCAGGCTCCTGTACCTTCTACCCGAAGGTAGCAGGGAGATGAGTGTGTGGCCAGGGTGGTGTGGGTCCTTGACGATGCTGCCAGCCTTTTTGAGGCAGCGACTGTGATAAATCCCCTCGATGGAAGGAAGGTCAGAGCCGATGATGGACTGGGCAGTGTTTACTACTTTTTGTAGTCTTTTCCTCTCCAGGGCACTTCCAGGTTGATGTAATTTAATAGAGTGAAATGTGAGGTGATGCATTTTGGGGAGTCTTACATGGGCAGGACCTACACAGTGAATGGTATGGCTTTGTGGAGTGCTGTAGAGCAGAGGGATCTAGAAGTGCAGGTGCATGGTTCCTTGAAGGTTTAGTCGCAGGTAGATAAGGTGGTCAAAAGTCATTTGGCACATTGGCCTTCATCTGTCAGAGTATTGAGTATAGAAGTTGGGAGGTCATGTTGCAGTTGTATAAGATGTTGATGTGGTCGTAGTTAGAGTATTGTGTTCAGTTCTGGGCACCATGTTATAGGACAGATGTTGTCAAGCTGGACAACGTACAGGGAAGGATTACAAAGATGTGGCCAGGACTAGAGGGTGTGTGCTATAGGGAGAGATTGAGTAGGCCGGGACTTTATTCCTTGGAGCACAGGAGGACGAGGGGTGATCTTATAGAGGTGTATAAAATCATGGGAGGAATAGATTTGATAGATGCACTGAGTCTCTTGGCCAAAGTAGGGGAATCGAGGGCCAGAGGACATAGGTTTAAGGTGAAGGGGAAAAGATTTAATAGGAATTTGAGGGGTACCTTTTTCACACAAAGGTTGGTGGGTGTATGGAACAAGCTGCCAGAGGAGGTAGTTGAGGCTGGGACTATCCCTATGTTTAAGAAACAATTAGACAGGTACATGGATAGGACAGGTTTTGGAGGGATATGAACCAAAAGCAGGCAGGTGGGACTAGCGTAGCTGGGACAAGTTGGGCTGAAGGGCCTGTTTCCGCTCTGTGTGACTCTATATTTGCACAAAATTAAATCACCAGAGAATAGGTTCTGATTCGGACACGAGCATGTTCTCCAAATTCCACAGGAACTTGTAAGAAACATTTCATGAGTATCAATCAAATAAAATCAGTACAGGTAAGTGGTAGAATAAAATAAAATATTTTCCCTAGTGTTTTGTACCATGTAAACTATTGAATATTCTAAACTTAATGGAATGTTTTGAACATGACTGATTTTTTGACAATTCTCCACTCCATCTATTGAAAAAACACAAAGTACTTGTACTGAAGCGCTCAACCGAGAAAACCAAGCCCAAAACCAAAATAGTATCTATACTGCTTTACAGCCTTATGCTAAGGACAATAACTAACTCCATATGCACATAAAAATTGATTATGTAGATGCAAATATCATTGGGGTTATCGAGTGGGCACCGCCAATCACTGGTGTTTCATTGAGTTAAGGGCCTGTCCCACTTAGGCGATTTTTTAGGCGACTACAGGCGACTAGGTTGACGCCGCATGGTCACCAGGGTGTAGCCTGTATGGTCATGAGTAGTCTCCTCAGTCGGCCAAAGAGTCGTATCATCTTTCTGGTCGCTGCTGGATTTTCAACATGTTCAAAATTTTTCGGAGGCAGTCGGCGGCAGTGGGTTTGACACCAGTGTGCATAGCTTGACTTCTCCTGACATTGGTGCTGTCGTAGTTGTCGCCAGGTTAACGTAGGTTGTCGGCGGTGCTGACTAAATTTTTTTTTATGTTTAAATAATGATTCTATTTTTAATTTTATGTCCTAAGGGGATCCAGTCGCCGGTTTTTCGGCGACCTGCTACGACTATGACAGCCGCCAAAAAATAGTCAAAGTGGGACAGGCCCATTAGGCCCATGACAACTCAGAAAGGCTCAACAGTTGCTTCTGGCTTCCCAGAACCACCCTCCTCAATAGCTGCTCTCAATTAATTAATCACTTCAGTGGAGATATTGAAAAAATTGTGGAAAAAAATAGAAAATGTAGTAAAAACCTTTCATAGGCCTGTCAAATAAGAACAATGTCTAACCGGAGAGAAAAGTAAAACAAATGAAATCTTTAGAATATAAAGCAAACCTACAGTAACATATTGTGTTGAAAATGTGTTGCAACCTATATCTGAGAATAATATCTCCAATCTAAAGGGCCTGTCCCACTAAGGCGATTTTTCAGCCACTGTCTTCGACCTTCAAGCTCGAGGGCACTCGCCTGGAAAACCTCGAGCTGGATCAACCATCAGCGATGAAACCGCGAGCCGGATCGACCATCAGCACAAACACACACGCACGCGCATGCACACACGCACACGCGCACACGCACGCACGCACACGCATGCACACACGCACACGCGCACACGCGCACGCACACACACGCACACACATCGCAAAGGTGGGTGCCAGGGAAAGCTGGGAAGTGTTGTCTGAAATTTACAACCGCGATGAACAGGAAGGTAAAAGACGGCTGGCACAGTTACGGTAAGTCCTTTAGAGAGCGCGGAGAAGAAGGGGGGGAAGGGGAGAGAGGGGGAGGGAATGGGTGGGAAGGGGAGGGAAGGGGGAGAAGGAGTGGAGAAGGAGTGGAGAAGGAGTGGAGTCACTTTTAAGAAGCCAGACAACTTTTAATAAAGTTTAGCGGGCATTTAACATTACCGGTCGGTTTACTTACCTTTTTTGTCAACGAGCTTTACCTTCAACTACCTTCGATTACGTTTGATTGCCTTCGATTACGTACGATAGCATTACGACCCACTACGACCTACCTCAACTAAATCTACGAGTAAAAAAATATCGATTTTTTTCATGGCGACCTTTTTTTACTCTCGAGCATTTTTCAGCATGTTGAAAAAAATGCCGAGAACTAGCTGAGGCCTCGAGTACGCGAAGGGGAGTTAAGCGCATGTCCCACTTGGGCGACCTAATTCGCAAGCTCTGGCGAGTTTGCCCTTGACTCATATTCGCAGCATGGTCGACACGAGGTCGTAGGAGGTCTTTGTAACTCTCCTTCATGCTCGAGAGTGGTCTCCGCGTACTCAAGGCCTCAGCTAGGTTGCTGCGGTTTTTAAAAATATATTAAAAAATGCCCGCAAGTAAAAAATGGTCGCCATGGAAAAAATTGATACATTTTTACTCGTAGGTTTAGTCATAGTAGGTTGTAGTAGGTCGGCATGTTAGTCGTAGGTAATCGAGGGTAGTCGAAGGTAGTCGTAGATAGTCTTCATCATAGTCGAAGGGAGGTCGAAGGGAGGTTGAAGGAGATCGAAGGAGGTCGTCTTTACTCTCCACTACTCGGTGTCCAATTAAGTTAGCCATAGCTAGTTGTAGCTAGTCAAAGCTGATCTTCAACATAGTCAAAGGAGGTCGGAAAAGAGGTCTTCTACATAGTCGAATGAGGTCTTCAACATGTTATTTTTTTAAACTCTTCTAAACTATTCTAATCTCGCTAATTAGGTCACCCAAGTGGGACAGCCCCTTTACAAAGACCTCCTAGGACCTCGTGTCGACCATGGTGCAAGTGTGAGTCAGGGCAAACTCTTCTGAACTTGCGAACTATGTCCCCGCAGTGGGACAGGACCTATACTGATTTGATTTTAAAGGTAGGTGAACAGGTATTAAATATTCTATCCATGAGTCCTGTATCTTTCAGTATCAGTAAGTTGTGCAATATATTTGGCAGATGAAATACCTGTTTTAGATCCCTAAACCTCATATGATAAAAGTGATTTACAGATAGTTGCAAGGAACGGTAGTAAAATAAATAAGCATTTAGATTTTCTGGATTATAATTCTGTGAATACAATATATCAAGACTGAATGGTTTAATAGATTTGAATTTGTAAAGGTCAAACTTGTTAACCTGCTGCAGAAGTGCTCATTATAAACAACCTCCCCGAAAATTACAGACTGAAGAAACCCTTATATTTAAACACAGCACGAGCAATAATATCAGGGATTTAGAATGCGGACAATGTACGGAGTGATATGTCTGACTGATCCGCACGTCAGTGTTTCACTTTACAGAAATTGTAGGATCTGTCCCGCATTATGAATACTTGATGTGAATGGCTGACAATTGTTCAGCTATCTTTCATCTCATCACAGATTCACTGATTCCGGTGTTGTCACAACGCTATCATAATGTTTCTTTGTGTTAAAGAGCAAAAGCGCACGCCATGTACTGCAAATGTGAAGCCTTTCAAAATAAATGTTCCTGGGAGGTTTTTCACAGCAGCTTCTGAGATGGAAAATTAATGTTCACCTGCACGTCTTAATTAATCCTCTAAACCATTAACCATGTCCTTGAATGCAAATACCGTTTTACTGTTATATTAATTATGGCACCATGATGCTTGAAAATGCTAGAAATACTGAGTGTAGCACATTCCTTTTCATCCAGCTCTGTACTGCAAGCATAAATTGATGTTACAGTATAAGATTCATTTTCCCGATATCTTTCAAAGATGATAAGTATTACAACATGCATGTTATCAAGGCAGTAAATATTTACAGACAAGCTTCATGTATTCTAAATGGTCAGACCAACACTCTTAATTTAGTGGAGGGAGAAATTGCAGGCACTGCTTTAAACCGAAGAGAGACACAAAAAGATGGAGTAACTCAGCAGGTCAGACAGCACCTCTCCAGAAAAGGTTCGAGACTATTTCACCAGACTGAGGGGAGAGGGAAACGAGAGATGTAGACTGAGATATAGAGAGATACTAGACTAAGTGGGACCCGTTGGGTCCCATGTTCACACGGGAGGGCTGGTCCCCCGAAGCAATATTCCACCTCTTCACCAATTCCAATATTGTTGGCCAGTGGGGGGGCTTTCTGGAGCGCATTGAATTCCATTTCAAGCAGGGTGCAAGGCCACCAAATTCAAATCCATTTTCCTACCATTTCAAGCAGGGTGCAAGGCCACCAAATTCAGGTGCAGTTTCTTACCACTTTGAGCAGGGTGCAAGGCCACCAAATTCAAGTGCAGCTTCCTACCACTTCAAGCAGGGTGCAAGGCCACCAAATTCAAGTGCAGTTTCCTACCACTTCAAGCAGGGTACAAGGCCACCGAATTCATGCAGTTTCCAACCACTTCAAGCAGGGTGCAAGGCCACCAAATTCAAGTGCAGTTTCCTACCACTTCAAGCAGGGTGCAAGGCCACCAAATTCGTGCAGTTTCCAACCACTTCAAGCAGGGTGCAAGGCCACCAAATTCAAGTGCAGTTTCATACCACATCAAGCTCTATCCAAGGCCACCAAATTCAAGTGCAGTTTCATACCACTTTCAGCAGGGTGCAAGGCCGCCAAATTCAGTGCAGTTTCATACCATTTCAAGCAGGGTGCAAGGCCGCCAAATTCAAGTGCAGTTTTATTCCACTTCAAGCAGGGTGCAAGGCCACCAAATTCAAATGCAGCTCCATACCATTTCATGCAGGGTGCAACGCCACCACATTCAAAGCAGTTTCATACCAACCAGGGTGAAACCACCATAAAACCCCCATAAAACCACACAAAACACCAAACTCACAGTTCAGTAGACATTCAGTGTGTTCAGTTGATTCACAGCTCAGACAGAGTTGTGACCTCTCCCTCCCCCATCATGCAGAGACTGAGCCACACCCACACTTCCGGGTTTTATCACCCCTCCCCCTCCCAACGGAAAAGGTGTGGCCTTCATGGCATGATTGACTGGAGATAGATTCTCAACATTTAAAAAATATTAATAACACTTTTATTTTTCATTGATGGGAAGAATCCTCTGCACCTGCTGAGTGGAGGGGGAGTGAGTAAGATGGCCAAATATCACAGCCATAAGTGAGAGCGTTTTGTCTAAAATCAATATACAACACAAACAGGAAGTTACCCAAAGCACCCAAACCACCTTTTGCAGCAGTGCCTTTTAACTTCAACCCAAAGTGCCCAAACCACAATGTGCAGTAGTGCTTTTTTAACTTCAACCCAAAGCACCCAAACCACCATTTGCAGTAGTGCCTTTTAACTTCAACCCAAAGCACACAAACTACCATTTGCAGTAGTGCCTTTTTACTTCAGCCCAAACCACCATTTGCAATAGTGCCTTTTAACTTCAACCCAAAGCACCCAAACCACCATTTGCAGTAGTGCCTTTTAACCTCAACCCAAAGCACCCAAATCACCATTTGCAGTAGTGCCCTTTTACTTCAACCCAAATCCCCCAAACAACCATTTGCAGGCAGTGCCTTTTTACTTCAAACCAACAATATTTTCAATTTCAAACCACATCAAGGGCACTCACAGTTGAGTAGACATGTGTTCAGTGTTATTCAGAGCTCAGAGAGACGTGACCCTCTGGCTTCCTCCATCTTACAGAGACTGAGTGAGGCACACCTCTTTCGGGTTTTATAGTCCCTCTCAGCAACAGGAGCAGCAGAGAGAACGGCAAATGTTTTAAAAACATTAATATCTCTCTGATTTTTCGTCGAAGGGAAAAATCCTCCAGTCCAGGAAGGCGGAGGGGGGCTCTGAGTGAGCTGGCTAAAAATGACGGCGGTAGGTGGCGGCGTTCTCTCGGAAATCACAGCACAGTGAGCCAAAGGCGGTCAAGATCAGACTTTTAGTAATATAGATAGAACCAATGAATGAAAGATATGCAAAAAATGATGCTAAAGGAGGCAAGCTGATGAAGGGGTTAGCTGTGGATTAGGTGAAAACAAGTTACAGAGAATGAGACTCAACAAGGCGACTTTAAAAATAGCACAACGACTTGGGTGGGGGAGGAATGGAGAGAGAGTTGCAAGGGTTACTTGAAGTTGGAGAAATCAAAACTCATACCGCTGGGATGTAACCTGCACAAGCAAGAAATAATCTTTAATACTGTACCAGTAGGAATTGGACATAGAAAGTGAAATTTTGCCACCACATTTGTTCCAATGGGCAAACATAACTCCAGCAGACACTTGAGGAAATAGTTTATGTACTAATGCTGATGTCTAACCTTGTAAGTACTGCTGTAAGTACAACATCCTGTGCCAACCATGTTTGGTGCTGAGGGATTATCGACTGGTGTTAATACTCAATGCTCTGTAACTACGCGTGCAACGTGGTTTCAAACTTAAAGATGTGCACAGCACATGTAATGCCTCACTCGCCCCCACCCACCTCTTCTCTGCCACTACCTTTTAGTTTAGTTTGGTTTAGTTTAGAGATACAGCACGGATACAGGCCCTTTGGACACGCCGACCAGCGATACCTACACATTAACACTATCCTACACACACAACCAGGGACAATTTACATTTATACCAAGCCAATTAACCTACAAACCTGCACGTCTTTGGAGTGTTGGAGGAAACCAAAGAACTTGGATAAAACCCAGGCAGGTCACGGGGAGAACGTACAGGCTCCATACAGACAGCACCCATAGTCGGGATCGAACCCGAGTCTCTGGCGCTGTAAGGCAGCAACTCTACCGCTGCAGCACCATGCCGCCCTTGTAAGTGGATTATATGAAGCTGTAGACAGTCACACCGAGAATCCCACCAGTATTTGTGAGAGACAGTTTCCTCGTGACAACAAACAAAGCCCCATTCTTCAATGTGAAATATCCACTGCTCATTTCTCCTTTAACTTGGACAAATGTACACATAACACTGGGCAGCCATTTGTAGGGTGAAATGTTCTCCCTTCCTTCTCCATTTTAGTTGAAAGAACAAATGTCATTTTTTTGATCCTCACCAAATAAAAATGCAAATCCTTTCTTTATATATTCAATTAACATATTTAGACATTGGCTTTTCGACAATCTGGAAGTTGTTTCTGGGCTGATTCAAAACAACAGAAAAGTGACTCCACAAGCTCACAGAGAGTTATCAATTAATGCCTTTAGGCTGAGCCCACCCTGCCCAGTGAGATGACCATAAATTTAAAATAGTTCACTCATTTTTGTTGAAAGGTATTATATCATGTGATCTGTTTCTTTTTTAGAAGGACCCATTCCGGGTGTGGGTGGGAGGGGGAACCACCACGAGGTGGGGGACTAAAGAGGATCTAGCATTGGGGGGGGGGGGGGGGGGTGCGGAGAACAAGGGTGGACCTGGCGCAGAATACTTTGTAACTTGTCCGCGCCCTTTATGTGGCGGCCATTTGCATACCTTGGGTATGTTAGCCAAGAATGTCACTGTGACTAAGTTGTCACATGACAATCCAATATCCAATTCAAGTAAAGGAACAGGTTATGATAACACCACACAATCATGGATGAAGTTGGTAGGGGTGGGTAGGTGGAGATGGTGAAATTGTAGAACCAGCAAACATCTATGGCGCTGGAATCCATTCAGCCATCATCTCTGTGAAGGTCCTAAAACAGCTACCCAGTTTACTTCCACCTTCTAGCACTGGGTCCAGAGCCTTCAGATTATGGCTATTCAACATTACACCAGTGTATGAATGGGATGAAGCTTTCTAGCTCCACTATACCTTCAGTCTGTAAACTCCAGATCCCAACTAAACTCTTTTCCAATCCTTCCAGCACTTCTTTTAAACTTTGATCCCTCTACTGATGGAAATAAGTCCTTCCTACTTACTCAATCTAGATCTCTCAGAAGTTCATACACCTCAATTAAATCTCCCCTCAATCTTCCCTTTTGTAAATAAAATAGCTGTAGCTTGGCCAGTCTACTTTTCCTTGCTACAATTTTCTAGGCTTGGCATCATGGACACAGATTTGGCCCGTGTCTTCTCCAATGCAAATACATTTCCGGTAATGTGGCAACCAGGATTGTTTGCAGTACTCAAGCTTTGACATAAGTTCTATTTGTTGCAGTTGTGGCACAATGTTCTTGACCTTATATTCTTTGCCTCCGTTGCTAGGGGAAAACATGTTGATCAGACCTGTTACCTTTAAGGTTTCGTGACATATATTCCAGGGATCCTTTGCTTCCCTGCAACAGTCAATGCCGCCCCATTTATTCTACATTCTCTTGCCTTATTGCACCTTTCCAAATACACTTAGTGCCTTGCCAGCAGACTGAAGAAAATGTGAAGATATTGAATGTATTGATATTGCATAAAATAAATTGGGAGTATTCTTAAAATTACAATCCTGTTGTCACATTTCTTCAAATGGGATGCCATACAGCCATACAGCAAGGAAAACAGGCCCTTCAGCCCATCTTGCCGATTAATATGTCCCATGTGGTCCATATCTCTCGAACCCACAATTGGGTCAAACACTTTTGCTGAGGGTTTGGAGTTGTATACGAGCTAGACCAGGTCAAGCTGGCAGATGTTTTGCAATGAGTAATGTTTTCCCATATTGTTTTTTAGCATTCTGTTACACAGTATTACAATCTTTTTATTAATTGGTTAAATTTAAATTTTGCAGTAGTCCTAATGTGTTTTGAATATTTTTATTGTTGTTAATACAAGCTCCTGGACATTGATTCAATAACTACCATTGACTAAATTACTCTTGACAGCCTTTAAAAAAAAGCACTTTACTTGTTATCTCATTTGTTTAGAGATCACATTTTTTTAGATCACAAGTACCAGTGTAGCTGGGTGGGACCTCCGTCAGGTGGGATTAGTGTAGCTGGGACATGTTGGCTGGTGTGGACAAGTTGGGCCGAAGGGCCTGTTTCCACACTGTATCACTCCATGACTCCATTCCTACCTGTCTACCTGTCCAAATGCGTTTTAAATACTGTTATAGTACCCGTCTCAACTACTCCCTCTGACAGCTCATTCAATATACCCCCACCATTTTCTGATCTGTTGATGCTTTATACAATGCTAGAAAAAAAAAACTCAGGCTTAAGATGTGCAAGATTTTAACATTGTTTTTGATTTTGTAATATTGGAATGGGGTGGAAACAGCAGATACATTTACAATAACATATAGCCGTAATTGACCTGGGAACTGAGTGAGACCATAGGTCACAGAGTGGCTGTGTAGTACTCTTAAATCAAAGGCAAGGTTGATTGCTAATGGACTCAAGACTTGCACATCTTCATCTTGTAGGCAGGAACATTCCAAATATGTTGATGCTCTGCGCCTCGTGTTCATTCAACAGTTCTTGATTTACAACAAACTTACTCCATGACCCAAGGAAGTGTGTGTGAGTGTGCGTGTGTGTAGGTGTGTGTGCATGCACACGTGCAAAGCTGCTAATGGGAAAATATCATATACACAGGTGAGCAAAATCCCACAATATTTCTGCTGCACGGCCCTTCGGCCCACCGAGTCTGTGGCTACCAGCGATCCCCACACATTAACACACTAGGGACAATTTACATTCATACCGAGCCAATTAACCTACAAACCTGTACGTCTTTGAAATGTGGGAGGAAACCGATGATCTCGGAGGAAACCCACGCAGGTCACGGGGAGAACGTACGGACTCTGTACAGACAGAACCCACAGTCGGGATGAAACCCGGGTCTCCGGCGCTGCAAGGCAGTAACTCTACCTCTGCGCCTTTTCATTTAGTCCTGCTCCTGTTCTTCCTTCATTGCCCTGCACATGTGTAATCAGCTTTGTGGATGATGCAAATAAAGGGAAGACGTCACAATTAATTGAAAATGTAATGAGGACATTTATAGTTCAGTTTCGGATAGGTAATGAATGGGCTTCTGAAATCCACTGGGAACACTGAAGAATAGGTGGCAGGAAATAAAACACAGTTCAGAAGGAAACATAAAACAGATTAACATTTCACACCGAAGATAGACACAAAATGCTGGTGTAACTCAGCGGGACAGGCAGCATCTTCGGATAGAAGGAATGGGTGACGTTTTACCCATTCCTTCCCTCCAGATATGCTGCCTGTCCCAGTGAGTTACTCCAGCATTTTGTGTCTATCTTTGATGTACACCAGCATCTGCAGTTCCTTCCGACACATTTCACACCACATTGCAATGACGACTCTGTTTGATACAGTTATGATGTCACGGACACAAGGAATAGTTGGTCAGTTTTGAAATCCTACAGCCAGGCCATATTAACATAGAAACATAGAAAATAGGTGCAGGAGTAGGCCATTCGGCCCTTCGAGCCTGCACCGCCATTCAATGCGATCATGGCTGATCATCCAACTCAGTATCCCGTACCTGCCTTCTCTCCATACCCCCTGATCCCTTTAGCCACAAGTGCCACATCTAACGCCCTCTTAAATATAGCCAATGAACTGGCCTCAACTACCTTCTGTGGCAGAGAATTCCAGAGACTCACCACTCTCTGTGTAAAGAATGTTTTCCTCATTTCGGTCCTAAAGGAATTCCCCCTTATCCTTAGACTGTGACCCCTTGTTCTGGACTCCCCCAACATCGGGAACAATCTTCCAGCATCTAGCTTGTCCAACCCCTTAAGAATTTTGTAAGTTTCTATAAGATCCCCCCTCAATCTTCTAAATTCCATCGAGTACAAACCGAGTCTATCCAATCTTTCCTCATATGAAAGTCCTGACATCCCAGGAATCAGTCTGGTGAATCTTCTCTGTACCCCCTCTATGGCAAGGATGTCTTTCCTCAGATTTGGATATTGCCAGTTATTGTTCCTGAGAACATCTTCTAAATATTAATACATTTTCAAATACAGATGAAGTGAGAGCATTATTTAAATTACAATAGCTACCAAAAAAAGATTTAGTTAAAGATTTAATTTAACTTGGCATGTAATTCAGCTGTGACATGGAGGCTGAAAGGCCAGTTCCTGTGCTGCACATGTCTACATTCTATGTTTTAATGATTTAACAACAGTTCTGTGTGGGATCTAGCCTTCTTCCACAAACAGAAGGATTCCCTCCAAATTGGATATAACCACATTACAATAACCATATAACAATTACAGCACGGAAACAGGCCTTCTCGGCCCTTCCGGTCCGTGCCGACCATTTATTTTCCGCTAGTCCCATCTACCTGCACTCAGACCATACCCCTCCATTCCCTTCCCGTCCATATACCTATCCACTTTACTTTTAAATGTTAAAATCGATCCTGCCTCCACCACTTTTGCTGGAAGATCATTCCACACAGCCACCACTCTCTGAGTAAAGAAGTTCCCCCTCATGTTACCCCTAAACTTCTGTCCCTTAATATATGTGATTTTCACGTTAATAACATCAGGATGGATGTTTTGGTGGTTCATCTGTGGTTTGCAGGCAGCGAGATGGTTATTCTCAGATGGTGAATGTGGCCGGTGGGTGCCAAATGTGCCAGTGTGGACCACCCAGCTCCAGCGGCGGCTGGAGTTAGGCTCAGCGGTACACGGCGGTGATGGTGTCCAGGCTGATCTCTGCCTCGCACTCGTACTGAACGCCGCCGGGGAGGTGCACACTGTCCTGCTCCCCGGGGCTGTGGGCCGAGGAGATGCTGGAGACCTTGTGGAAGGGCAGCTGGCGTTCCTCGGGCTGGCTGGGCGAGTGGGGCAGCTGGTTGGGCGGGGCGCCGCCGTTGGCCAGGGTGACGGTGGCGTCCTTGTGCAAGGTGGTGTCGTGGTGGTAGGAGACAAGCTGGTTGCTGAAGTTGACGGCCTCCACCGCGTTGCTGGGGCAGAAGCGGGCGCAGCCCAGGATGGTGGTGAAGGCCTTCCTGAAGTCGGCGTTGAAGGCGTAGATGACCGGGTTGAGGGACGAGTTGGCCCAGCCGAACCACACGAAGATGTTGAAGGTGATCTCGCTGACGCACGGCAGCTGGGAGCCGCTGGACAGGTGCGGCTCGCAGAACGGCACCATGCAGTTGAGGACGAAGAACGGGAGCCAGCAGAAGACGAACACCCCCATGATGATGGACAGTGTCTTCAGCACCTTGGTCTCCTTCTTGAAGGAGGTTTTGAGGGCTGCTTCGTGGGGACAGTCGGCGGCATGGTCGTGGCAGTTGTGGGCATGTTCCACCGCCCTCTCCAGTGAGGAGATCCTGCGGATTTGTGTCTGCGCTATCCGGTATATCCGCGTGTAGGTGGCCAGCATGATCAGCACCGGGATGTAGAAGCTGATGAGCGAGGAGGAGATGGCGTAAGTCCTGTTCAGGCTGGAGTCACAGTTGTTGTCCATCTGGGGGGACAGCAGTAGGTCGGCCTCGGCCTTGTGCCAGTTGAGTTGCACCGGGATGAAGGAGATGAGGATGGAGAGGGTCCAGGCCACCCCGATCATGATGAAGGCCACCCTCTGGGTCATCTTGCGCTCGTACCTGAAGGGGCTGGCGATGGCCCAGTACCTGTCCAGGCTGATGATGCACAGGTTGAGGATGGACGCGGTGGAGCACATGATGTCGAAGGCGATCCAGGTGTCGCAGAAGGAACCGAAGAGCCAGTAGCCGGCCACCTGGCTCAGGGCCTTCCATGGCATCACCAGCACGGCCACGAACAGGTCCGACACCGCCAGCGAGATGACGAAGAAGTTGGTGACTTTGGAGCGCAGGTGTCTGAACTTGATCACGGCCAAGCACACCAGCGTGTTGCCCAGCAGAGTGGAGAGAATGAGTAGAAACAGCAAGCAACCGGTCACTGCCCGCAGGGTCAACTCCCGTCCCACCACCCTGGTGTGGTTGGTAGCGTTGCCCATGGAGATCCAGACTCCTTGTTCTGTTTGAGTCCAGGTTTACAGTAGCCCGAGCTGTGGAAACATTGTACCATTCCTCTGGCAGGGATCGCGTCGGCCTGGGTTTCTGGAGAGGGTTCCCGTATCGCCTGTTCCATCAGCGGCACAGCAGAGCAGGGGAAGGTTCACACTGGCTGTAGTCCATCGCGTGGTGGGGCTAACCACCACCATGCCGAACATACAACACTTCTAGAACGGGGTAAAAAAAAATCAGTATTAGGAAACGGAGATACTGGAGTTATTATAAACAAAGATTAAATCTCACCAACTGATGCACTGCCCACCGATTCGTGCAAAATCACCAACGACAATAATACAGCCACCTTCTGTGACCTGAGCGTTTCAGAAACATGGACATAGACATTCTACACTCAAAAAGAAATCCAAGGCTAATCAAATTCTCCTCATAACTGAAGAAACATAGAAACATAGAAAATAAGTGCAGGAGTAGGCCATTCGGCCCTTCGAGCCTGCACCGCCATTCAATATGATCATGGCTGATCATCCAACTCAGTATCCCGTACCTGCCTTCTCTCCATACCCTCTGATCCCTTTAGCCACAAGGGTCACATCTAACTCCCTCTTGAATATAGCCAATGAACTGGCCTCAACTACCTTCTGTGGCAGAGAATTCCACAGATTCACCACTCTCTGTGTGAAAAATGATTTTCTCATCTGGGTCCTAAAAGACTTCCCCCTTATCCTTAAACTGTGTCCCTTTGTTCTGGACTTCCCCAACATCGGGAACAACCTTCCTGCATCTAGCCTGTCCAACCCGTTAAGAATTTTGTGAGCCTCTATAGGATCCACCCTCAATCTTCTAAATTCCAGCTAGTACAAGCCGAGTCTATCCAGTCTTTCTTCATATGGAAGACCTGCCATCACAGGAATCAGTCTGGTGAACATTCTCAGTGCCCCATCTATGGCAAGAATGTCTTTCCTCAGATTAGGAGACCAACACTTTTACATTCTATTTATTAACCACATTAGAATTGAACCGTAATACAAGAATTCCTTACATTATATGTTTCTTTGCGCAAGTTTGAAACCACATTAACCGCGCAACACACGCTGTATGTAAAAAACCATACAGCGCATCAAATTATATACTAGTAACTATTCAAATGAATTTAGAACACGTGTATATTGTTTACACCTCGTTCTACATCTTAACCACATTCTGGAGGCTGAAGATAGACACAGAAAAGCTGGAGTAACTCAGCGGGACAGGCAGCGTCTCTGAAGAGAAGGGATAGGTACCGTTTCTTTTTCTAACCTATTCCATTTCGCCGCAGGTGCTGTCCAACCCGCTGAGTTACTCCAGTTTTTTGTGCCTGTCTTCGGTTTACACCAGCACCTGCAGTTCCTTCCTACGCTTGTGTTTAAGAAGGGACTGCAGATGCTGGAAAATCGAAGTGCTGGAGAAACTCAGCGGGTGCGGCAGCATCTATGGAGCGAAGGAAATAGGCAACGTTGCCTATTTCCTGTGTTCCTACCTACATTTTTGGACGGTGAATGCTAACGACCGAGCACGGTCGTCTATTGACTATTCTAAAGGCTCGATGCATGATAGCTGTGTACATGGTAAACATTAACACCATGGATGCCGGCGATCTGATGCAGCCTTACCTTTGAAGGGCAATTCTGTGAACTAAGATTGAGACGTTGAACTGGTCGACCGTCGTAGGTGCATGGACTGCCAATCCCACCTCTGGAATAGACCAGGGTTACACAAAAGGCTGGAGAAACTCAGCGGGTGCAGCGGCATCTAAGGAGCGAAGGAGATAGGCGACGTTTCGGGTCGAGACCCTTCGACCATGCAGAAGCAGCGCCCACCTGGAAACGCGACCGCATCTTTGCTGTCTTTCAATGGATGGAAACCCAATTTTAACACTTTGATCAGTCCAGTTAAAACAGCTACATCGAACAATCAGCTGTTTGCAGAGGGTTCCCCTCCGAGACAAACTCCATATGTAAGCACATGCTCGTTACTATCACAGGCTAGATAATAAATAGCAGCATTAGAATAATCCGCGATAGACCAACTTTGCATCCAATCCTCCTGCGAAACTGAATCCTCTGAACTCAACGAGCTGAAACAGGAAAACTCAGCCCGTCCCGCTGAGTTACTCCAGCATTTTGTGTCTACCTTCGGTGTATAAAACCAGCGTCTGCAGCCCCTTCCTACGCGTCTCCCATTCCTTCTCTGCGGAGATGCTGTGTGTCCCGCTGTATCTCCAGCACCGTGTGCCTGTTTTTCGAGCTGAAGGTGAGTTCGGACTGGCCAGCCTCCAGCTGGAGGAGGCTTTGGCTCACTCACAGTTTGGTGCGAGGCGGACAGCCGGGAGCCGGGAGACGAACCCGTGTTCAGACGCTGCAGTGAACTGAAGCCGAGCTTCACCGGGTACACCTGGGTCCAAACACAACGCAGCAGCCCCGGTGCGTGAAAAAAAAAACAAGCCACAAGCGAGCCACCTTTGAATGAGGCTGGTTCTTGAAGTTTGATTGACCTGCCTTCCCCGTGTAATCGCTGGCCACCCGCAGATGTGGTGTCAATCTACCACCAATGCATGGAGTGAGTGCAGGTAAGGTGCATGCGAGCGCGGACGGACGCACGGCATCTACAGACCGCACTGGTTAGACAGTAAAGTTATCTGTAGGAAGGAGACGCTGGTTTAAACCGCAGACAGACACCAAATGCTGGAGTAGCTCAGCGGGCCAGGCAGCATCTCTGGAGCAAAGGAATAGGTAACGTTAAGGGCCTGTCCCGCCAGCATGCAACTCTATGCGATTAGCGCGACCTAACATGGTCGCTTGAGCCGTCCGGCGTCGCGGGGCCGGTCCCACTTCGATCGCCGGAGCCGTGCGGAATTGTGCGGAGTTCGTCCCGACATCGCGCGCGGCTCCGAAAAACTGACTATGTCCAAAAATTCCGCGCGGCAACGGCTTGTCGGCTCGCAGTCGCCTCGACGCATTACACACCGCCTCGACATCGTGCCTCCGTGACCCTATCTGTAGGTGCCTCCGTGACCCTCTATGTGTGTGGCTCCATGGCCCTGTGTGTGTGTGTGCCTCTGTGCCCCTCTCTGTGTGCCCCTCTCTGTCCTGGCGAACTTACCTTTAAGACTTCGCTCCAGGTTCGCCTCACTTTGCGCCGCGTTGCGCCACTCACCCGACCTCCGCGCGGCCCTCGCTGCCGCATGCAGGCGCATGCTGGTGGGAACGGCCCTGTACAGGGGATCACCCAACCTCCGCACGGCCCCCGCTTCTAGTTTGATCGCGCTCATCGCATAGAGTTGCATGCTGGTAGGACAGGCCATTAAGGTTATCTGTTTGGGTGTGTTGGTGGGAAGGGCTCGGGCAACAGTCACATTGGCGTGGAGTGCGCACATTTGTACGACATCTGATCCCAAGCAGGTAGAAGGTAGCAACTCTTGCCTTGCCTTTCAGAAGCTGATGTGCGCGGCGTGGCTGGAACTGATGCTGACATGGACCGGCCACCGGAGCCGATTGAGCGAACAACAGAGTAGAACAAAATGCTGGAGAAACTCAGCCGGGTGAGGCAGCATCTATGGAGCGAAGGAAATAGGCAACGTTTCGAACCGAAACCCTTCTTCAGACTGGGTGAAGAACAAGACGGTATCCGCACAATCCCAAACCATAGAACTTTTTTAATTTAAATCACGAAAAAAAGCGACTTTAGCCAATCCTTGGCCATGTAGGACGAATGTGTTAAAGAAAACGGAGTTGATAATTGTACAGTGAAGGCATATCTGAAGTGTATCTCAGTCTGAAGAAGGGTCTCGACCCGAAACGTTGCCTATTCCTTCTCTCCACAGATGCTGCCTCACCCGCTGTTTCTCCAGCATTTTTGTCCACCTTGTTCTTCACTCAGCCGTTTTATTTCTGCTCTGAGTTTCTCCAGCAATTTTGTGTCTATCTATCTGAATGTGAAAGCACGTTTGCTCGAAGCTGCTTTATTCGACTGTCAGGGAACTACCTTCGACAATAATGCCGGAGTGTATAAAGTATATCACCCAGGAACATCTGGACATGTCGAATAGGATGTGTGGAGCAATCGTTTATTTGTTTTATTCACTAAAATCACCCTTTCCGTCTTTAAGAACACAGATGGCGCTCTTTTAGAAAGGAGGTGAGGAGGAACTTATTTAGTTAGCGGGTAGTTAATCTGTGGAACTCATTGTCACAGAGGGCTGTGGGGACCAAGTCAGTGGATATCTTTTAATAGAAGGATCGATTCTTGATTAGAATGGATGTCATGGGTTAAGGGGCGAAGGCAGGAGAATGGGGTTTGGAAGCAAAGATCAGCCATGATTGAATAACGGAGTCGACGCTATGGGCCGAATGGCCTAATTCTGTCCCTATGACTTGTGAACTTGTGAGAACTGGTGCAGCGCGGGAACAGGCCCTTCGGCCCACAATGTCCGGGCCAAGTTAAACTAAGCTCCTTTGTCTGATCCACACCTCTCCAATCCCTGTATGATATCCGTGTGCTACCTAAAACACTCTGAAACCCCAACTGTTGCCTCTGCCTCTGCCTCTCCCTCTACCATCACCCCTTACAGCGAGTTCCACACACCCACCGCCCTCGCTGTAAAAAAACTACCCCGCACATCTCGTTTAAACCTTACCACTCTTACTTTAAGGCTATGCCCTCTGGTCTTTGACATTTCATTTAAGAGCTTTAATTTAAGAGTTTTCAAGGTTCAAATATTTTTGTGGTATCCAATGCACTCTTTTGTTTCTTGATGTTATATGAACTGAAATGAATTAAATGAAGACTTTCATCCGCAATTATACCAGGAGGAACCCCAGAACGGTTCATTCATTCAGCATCTCTGGCTGCAGATAGTTGTGAACAGTTCTACCGTATAGACAATAGACAATCTATATTACTAAAAGTCTCATCTTGACCACTTCCTGTTGTTCTGTATATTGATTTTAGAAAAAACGCTGCAACTCATGGCTGTGATTTGTGGCCATCTTATTCAGAGTCCCTCTCCGCTGCGCAGGACAAGAGGATTTTTCCCATCGATGAAAAATAATTAGTGTTTAAAAAATGTTGAGATTCTCTCTCCTGAAGTCCATGCCCCTTCCTGAGGGACTATAAAACCCGGAAATGTCGAGTGCCTCAGTCAGTCTCTGCAAGATGGGGGAGCGAGACGGTCACGTCTTGCAGTCTGAGCTGTGAATAACACTGAACACATGTCTACTAAACTGTGAGTGTGGTTTTACTGACCTTGAGTGCCCTTAATTTGGTGGGAGGTGCCAGTGGTGCAACAGTGAGAGAAAAGTGACTTCATTTAGTCTTGGGTCTGCTTGGGTAGCTTACCCCCCCCCCCCCTTAACCCTAACCCCCCCCCCCCCCCCATGGTCAATTCTCTGACTTCAAGTAATACTCCCCCTAACTCTCTATCTTCCTGTGCACCCCAATTCCACCCCGGTGCAGCCCCATTGCACCCATCTCCAGTCACACTGCTCATTTCCCCTCCGTCATGCATGCATCTGCTATCCCTGAGTTCCCCATTCCCCCTTATCCCCCCCCACCCCCATTTCCCCTTTCCCCTCGGCCCCTGTGTCCTTCCACACACACCCCACCCTCTGGCTTTATTTTTCACTCCTAGTCTTCTGACATCCATCTGGCAGCTTTTCCCACTCACTCGCTCCACCCACCTGCCTGTCAAACTCCATTACCTGTATCCGTCTATCACGTGCAGGCTTTGTCCCACTCCCATCTCGCTTTCCCAATTTTCTTCTGCTTATTCCTATCCATCTGACGATGGGCCCTGACCTGCAACATTGCCTGCCAATCCCTCCACAGGGTGGCACAGTGGTGCAGCAGTAGAGTTGCTGCCTTACACCGCCAGAGACCCGGGTTTGATCCTGACTATGGGCGCTGTCTGTACGGAGTTTGTGCATTCACCCCTGACCGCATAGGTTTTCTCCGGATGCTCCATTTTCTTCCAACACTTCAAAGACATCTTCGTAGATTAATTAGCATTGGAAAATTGTAAAGGTTTCCTCGTGTATAGGCATACGGGGTATTCGCTGATTGGAGCAGACTCTGTGGGCGGAGGGGCCTGTTTCCACACTCCATCTATAAAGTCTAAAGTCTAAAGAATCTGCCTGAACTATTGAGTCCTTCATTATGTTTTGCTCAAGATTCCAACATCTGCAGCCCTTGTGCCCCCTTGTAGAATTCAGTGTTGGGTCCAGAAAGCTGCGTTGAGCCTGAAACATAGAAACATAGAAAAATAGGTGCAGGAGTAGGCCATTCAGCCCTTCGAGCCTGAACCGCCATTCAATATGATCATGGCTGATCATCCAACTCAGTATCCCGTCCCTGCCTTCTCTCCATACCCCCTGATCCCTTTAGCCACAAGTGCCACATCTAACGCCCTCTTAAATATAGCCAACGAACTGGCCTCAACTACCTTCTGTGGCAGAGAATTCCAGAGACTCACCACTCTCTGTGTAAAGAATGTTTTCCTCATCTCGGTCCTAAAGGAATTCCCCCTTATCCGTAGACTGTGACCCCTTGTTCTGGACTCCCCCAACATCGGGAACAATCTTCCAGCATCTAGCTTGTCCAACCCCTTAAGAATTTTGTAAGTTTCTATAAGATCCCCCCTCAATCTTCTAAATTCCAGCAAAAGAAGATAATGATGCTGTTGGCTTCATTGGCCCAGTTCAATAGGTCACAGCCGGAGAGGTTTGAATAGGAGTAGGATGGAGAAATACAGAGATAGGCAACTGGAACCTGGGCTCCCAACGGTAACTCATGAATAGGAAGGAACTGCAGATGCTGGTTTATACTGAAGATAGACGCAAGATGCTGGAGTAACTTAGCGGGTCAGGCAGCATCTCTGGAGAGAAGGAATGGGTGACGCTTTGGGTCGAGACCCTTCTTCAGATCTCAGCCTATCAGGGGTGTTCCTTTCTGCTTCACATACTGAGTGTTTTCAGCATTTACTTTTCATATTTTCTTACTTTTGGTGACATCATCAATGCATTGACTTCAACATCCATGTAAAATATGTTTTTTATTTAGCAGAAAAAATAGCAGTTCTATAATTTCAATAGAAATCTTTCCTATCTCACCTCTGGAATACATGGCTTTAATGCATGTTGTTTGAATGAATGCAATGAGATTTGGACCTATTTGTTTCAAACAGAACTATAACTGCACATAAGTATGCAGGATTTTCTGAACAATTGCAAAATGCTTTCAGGCATCTTGCAGTCAATTGATAATTTGGGTGGATAGTATGTTTGCTGTGTTTATATATGGGCATTTTTTCACATCTTAAGTATAGATGCCAATGTTGCAGTTACACTGAAAGTGTGATTCTGGAGCACAACCTATTCAGCACGTCTTCTGAGATGTTATCAAGGTTCATATATTTTTGTGGTATACAATGCACTCTTTCGTTTCTTGATGTTATATGAACTGAAATTAATTAAATGAAGACTTTCATCCGCAATTGATACCAGGAGGAAGCCCAGAATGGTTAATTTGTTCATCATCTCTGGCTGAAGATAGTTGTGAACAGTTCTACCTTATAGACAATAGACAATCTATATTACTAAAAGTCTGATCTTGACCACTTCCTGTTGTTCTGTATATTGATTTTAGAAAAAACGCTGCCACTTACGGCTGTGATTTTTGGCCATCTTACTCTGAGTCCCTCTCCGCTGCACAGGACAAGAGGATTTTTCCCATCGATGAAAAATAAAAGAGTTATTAGTGTTTTAAAAATGTTGAGATTCTCTCTCCTGAAGTCCATGCCCCTTCCTGTGGGACTATAAAACCCGGAAGTGTTGAGTGCCTCAGTCAGTCTCTGCAAGATGGGTGTGCGAGAGGCTCACGTCTTTCATTCTGAGCTGTGAATAACACTGAACACATGTCTACTAAACTGTGAGTGTGGTTTTACTGACCTTGAATGACCTTAATGTGGTTTGAAAAAGCACAGCAAATGGCTGGTGGTGGTTGGTTTGAAATAAAGCACAGCATTAAAAGTCTAAACTTGACAACTTTCTGTTTGCACTGAATATTCATTTTAGATAAAATGCTTCCACTTACAGCTGTGATTTTTGGCCACCTTACTCAGCCCCCCTCCACCTATCAGGTGCAGAGGATTATTCCCATCAATGAAAAATAAAAATGTTATTAGTATTTAACAAATGTTGAGAATCTCTCTCCTGTCAATCATGCCATGAAGGCCATGCCCCTTCCGGTGGGATGGGGGGGGGGGGTTGGGTATAAAACAGTATAACTATAAAACTCCCCCTCCCCTTCTGTATCCAACCTCTCAGTCCTGGGCCTCCTCCATGGCCAGAGTGAGCAACACCGCAAGTTGGAGGAACAGCACCTCATATTCCGCTTGGGGAGTCTGCATCCTCTGGGCTTAAACATTGAATTTTCTCAATTTTGTTAACCCAGACTGCCTCCTCCCCCTCCCCACCTTTCCCTCAGCCCTCGGGCCCTGGCATTCCTTCTCCATCTCCCCCCACCCAAGTCGCACTAGCTTCTCATTTTCACTCTACAAACAGCTTACAATGGCCTGTTTCCTTTATCATCGATACTTTTTTGCATATCTTTCATTCATTGTTCATTATCTCTCCACATCACTGTCTATATCTCTCGTTTCCCTGATCCCTGACCAGTCTGAAGAAGGGTCTCGACCCGAAACGTCGCCTATCACCTTCGCTCCTTAGATGCTGCTGCACCTGCTGAGTTTCTCCAGCTTTTTGTGTAACCCTCGATTCTCCAGCATCTGCAGTTCCTTCTTTAACATAAGTCCTTAATTACATTTGTTAGAAACACAGCGAGAGCGTGTGAGATGTATGTAGGTGGGATATGACTCCAATGTTTGTGTTCGTGTATTCACATTTTTCCAATAAATTATCGTATCTACACCGGATGAGATTCTACTGTACAATATAGGAAAACATTCACATATTTACAATTAAGGGCCAATTGTATTCGGGTTTTTAATAACAACTCAGTTTACCCGAGTTTAAATTGAAACTTGGTCCAAGCGCGGCTGGGAAACTTTGGGACGCGACTGCTGAATGGAACATCTGAGCTTTGTCTTTCATTCAGAGGTTGGTGGGTGGGCGGGCGGGCGGCTGCGGTGCCTGTAGGGCTCTGAACAACTTAGTTCCACAGGGCTGGGGTGAGTGTGAAAGGAGTGGTTTCTGGGCAGATCATCCCAATCAGCAATGCTTTGAGCCGCTGCTTTTTATACAGTTTAAGTCGCGACGGTGGGACGGTGGGACGGCGGGACGGCTGCTCTGACCGAATACTGGGTGAGTGGAGAGAGACACACTGCTATCCCTCTGGTCTACGGACCTTCTGTCGAGGGAAACAATAACCTTAATGTTCAACTTACCTAATATTTTGTTAAAAGTTTACCAACGTTTTGATGAGAGATAAATTAAGGGAATAAAACAATCTTACTAGACACAAGAAGCTGGAGTAACTCGGCCAAGCCGGCAGCATCTCCGGGGAGAAGGGTCGAAACGTGTTTTTCAGTCTGAAGAAGGGAGTCGACCAGAAACGTCTCCCATTCCTTCTCTCCAGAGATGCTGCCTGTTCCGCTGAGTTACTCCAGCATTTTGTGTCTATCTTCGGTGTAAACCAGCACCTGCGGTTCCTCCCGACACAAAACAGCCTTTGATCAACGTGGGTACACAAAGGGCTGGAGAAACTCAGCGGGTGCAGCAGCATCTAAGGAGCGAAGGAGATAGGCGACGTTTCGGGTCGAGACCCTTCTTCAGACTGGTCAGGGATCAGGGAAATGAGAGATATAGACGGTGATGTGGAGAGATAAAGAACAATGAATGAAAGATATGCAAAAAAAGTATCGATGATAAAGGAAACAGGCCATTGTAAGCTGTTTGTAGAGTGAAAATGAGAAGCTAGTGCGACTTGGGTGGGGGGGGGGGGGGAGATAGAGAGAGAAGGAATGCGTGTCTGTGAGATGGGTGTATATGACGTGGGGTTTGGTCAACAACTGATTTGGATGTGAGATGCCGCTTGCGGGATCTTGGCTGGGTAACCGTTGGACGGGGAACATGAATAGAAATATTGTAACCCATTATGAAACATTCCTCCATTCATCATCTCTCCTGCTCGCCAAGTTCTGATCAAATCATCCCTCACGTTGCGTGTACAATGCCATGTACTGCATGCAGCCAATAGACACATAGAAACATAGAAACATAGAAAATAGGTGCAGGAGTAGGCCATTCGGCCCTTCGAGCCTGCACCGCCATTCAATATGATCATGGCTGATCATCCAACTCAGTATCCTGTACCTGCCTTCTCTCCATACCCTCTGATACCTTTAGCCACAAGGGCCACATCTAACTCCCTCTTAAATATAGCCAATGAACTGGCCTCAACTACCCTCTGTGGCAGAGAGTCCCAGAGACCCACCACTCTCTGTGTGAAAAAAGCATTTCTCATCTCGGTCTTAAAGGATTTCCCCCTTATCCTTAAACTGTGACCCCTTGTCCTGGACTTCCCCAACATCGGGAAAAATCTTCCTGCATCTAGCCTGTCCAACCCCTTAAGAATTTTGTAAGTTTCTATAAGATCCCCTCTCAATCTCCTAAATTCTAGAGAGTATAAACCGAGTCTATCCAGTCTTTCTTCATAAGACAGTCCTGACATCCCAGGAATCAGTCTGGTGAACCTTCTCTGCACTCCCTCTATGGCAATAATGTCCTTCCTCAGATTTGGAGACCAAAACTATATGCAATACTCCAGGTGTGGTCTCACCAAGACCCTGTGCAACTGAAGTAGAACCTCCCTGCTCCTATACTCAAATCATTTTGCTATGAATATTTTTGGTAAAGGGGGGGGGGGGGGGGGGGGCGCAGTGTGCAGTCAACTCGTCTACCAACCTAATTGCAAGTATACCACATGTTACTAAAGGGATTTTTTCCCCAATAACTCAAGTTCAGTTAGACACCAAATTGGTTTTGAGATTTATTGTTAAGCAATTAATTATCTAATCCACAATGTTATTGGTAAACACATATATCAGGTGTCTGAAGCAACTGCAGATGCTGGTTTAGACCGAAGATAGGCACAAAATGCTGGAGGAACTCAGCGGGTCAGGCAGCATCTCTGGAGAGAAAGAATGGGTGACGTTTCAGGTCGAGACCCTTCTTCAGACTGAGAGTCAGGAGAAAGGGAAACGGGAGATATAGACGGTGATACAGAGAGATATAGAATAAATGAATGAAAGATATGCAAAATAAAAAATAATGATGATAAAGGAAACAGGCCAGTGTTAAGGGCCTGTCCCACCAGCATGCAACTCCATGCGATGAGCGCGACCTAACGTGGTCGCTTGAGCCGTCCGGCGTCGCAGGGCCGGTCCCACTTCGATCGCCGGAGCCGTGCGGAATTGTGCGGAGTTCGTCCCGACATCGCGCGGGGCTCCGAAAAACTGACCATGTTAAAAAATTCCGCGCGGCAATGGCTTGTCGGCTCGCAGTCGCCTCGACGCATTACACACCGCCTCGACATCGTGCCTCCGTGACCCTATCTGTAGGTGCCTCCGTGACCCTCTATGTGTGTGGCTCCATGGCCCTCTGTGTGTGTGTGTGTGTGTCCCTCTCTGTGTGCCCCTCTCTGTCCTGGCGAACTTACCTTAGACTTCGCTCCAAGTTCGCCTCACTTTGCGCCGCATTGCGCCACTCACCCGACCTCTGCACGGCCCTCGCTGCCGGTTTGGTCGCGCTTGCCGCATGCAGGTGCATGCTGGTGGGAACGGCCCTGTACAGGGGATCACCCGACCTCCGCGCGGCCCCCGCTTCTAGTTTGATCGCGTTCATCGCATAGAGTTGCATGCTTGTAGGACAGGCCCTTTAGCTGTGTGTGAGGTGAAAACTGGAACCGACTTGGGTGGGAAAGGGATGGAGAAAGGGATGGAGAGAGAGAGAGAGAGTGTGCAGAGGGTACTTGAAGTTAGCTTCTCGTTTCTATTTTGAATGAAAGTGATTTTATTATCTTTCCCCCATCAGAGTATTTCCACTGAAGTGATCACTTCCCGGTCCCGGCCTTGGACAGCTGACTCATTGCATTTGCAGCTTGAGCCATGAAACTCAAGTGTGTGATATCCATGCTTCTCTTCCTGTGGTGCCTCGCCCTTTCGCTGGGCGAAGACGAGAAGAGTGCAGACGGCAGCGAACAGCTAGATCGTCCGAGAAAGAAGCGAAAGGGAAAACCACTGATGCTGCCGACCAAGGGCTCGCTGACCACGAAGGATAACCACGCGTGTTCCTGGAACGTGTCGGGTGGGGAAGAGCTGACGCTCCAGGTGAGTTGCAGCCACCGAGGCGGCAGGTACAGTTGCAGGTACACGGCGAGACCGCAGTCCTGCCTCGCCTACAACGCCAAAGCTCTCCTCTACTGGAAACAGGTGATCGGCAAAGTGAAGCGGAAGAAACACGCCTGCGAGGGAGAGAAACCCTTAAAGAGCAGGGTCTGCAGAAAGGCGCCGGCAGAAGCCCACATGAGGCTGAGGGGGGAGAATTCGGACAACTTGGAGAACGCCGGGCGCAGCAACGCCCAGAGGAAGGAGCCTCTCTCCACCGATACCCTATTTGAAAAATACCGGGGTAAATCCACCAAGGGCAGGGATGCGAGCGGAGTGGGCGACAGGAGCGATGGTGAGCCCGTGTTGGGGGAGGAACTGTCCCACGTTTACTGTGCCGACAAGTGGCATTCTCTCTGCTCCTTCTTTGTCAACTTGTGGAACGGCTATTCCCCCACACACGGAGCTAGCTCCCACACTGAGAACCCAAGTATGCATCCCTGACTGCCTGCCCCCACACCAAACACACACTCCCCCCCTCCAAAGTGAGGAATGTACGAATTTCTTCAGAGAACGGGGATTCCCCTCCCCCACTATAGATGAGGCTCGCACCAGGGTCTCCTCCATACCCCGCAACACTGCCCTCTCTCCCCATTCCCCCACTCACAACAAGGGCAGAGTTCCCCTGGTCCTCACCTTTCACCCCACCACCCCACCATACAACAGATAGTCCTCCGCCAGTTTCGCCACTTCCAACGTGACCCCACCACTCGCCAAATCTTCCCATCTCCCCCCGTCTGCCTTCCGCAAAGACCGCTCCCTCCGCAACTCCCTCGTCAATTCTTCCCTTCCCTCCCGCTCCACCCCTTCCCCGGGCACTTTCCCTTGCAACCGCAAGAGATGCTACACTTCACCTCCCCCATCCACTCCTTTCAGGGACCCAAGCAGTCCTTCCAGGTCCGACAGAGGTTCACCTGCACCTCCTCCAACCTCATCTACTGCATCCGTTGCTCCAGATGCCAGCTGATCTACATCGGTGAGACCAAGCGGAGGCTGGGCGATCGTTTCGCCGAACACCTCCGCGTGGTCCGCAATAACCAACCCGATCTCCCGGTGGCTCAGCACTTCAACTCCCCCTCTCATTCTGTATCCGACCTCTCGGTCCTGGGCCTCCTCCACGGCCAGAGTTAGCAACACCGCAAGTTGGAGGAATAGCACCTCATATTCCGCTTGGGGAGTCTGCATCCTCTGGGCTTAAACATTGAATTTTCTCAATTCTGTTAACCCTCGCTGCCTCCTCCCCTTCCCACCTCTCCCTCAGCCCTCGGGCCCTGGCACTCCTTCCCTCTCTATCTCTCCCCCACCCAAGTTGCACTAGCTTCTCATTTTCACACTACAAACAGCTTACAATGGCCTGTTTCCTTTATCATCGATACTTTTTTGCATATCTTTCATTCATTGTTCTTTATCTCTCCACATCACCGTCTATATCTCTCATTTCCCTGATCCCTGACCAGGCTGAAGAAGGGTCTCGACCCGAAACGTCGCCTATCTCCTTCGCTCCTTAGTAGCTGCTGCACCCGCTGAGTTTCTCCAGTTTTTTGTGTAACCCACGAATATCCAAAAGTGGTTCCCAGTACAAAACCATCTCTTAACACAACTGACTCTTCAACTACTAAACAGACTCACAATAGCAAATGAAATACATTTTAACTGCCATGTTGCAACCTTATGGTAATTAATTTAACCTTTTAACATTTACATAAAATCCTCTTCTGTTTTTTTAAACTCTACTTTGTAAAAATATAGCATTAAAAGATGCTCATTTGCTTGCTTGAATATTGACCGCAGTCTGTGATTCTTCCTGAAGATTGGGGGCAATGGAGTAAGAGTCAACAGTGTTTAATTGTCATATGTACAGTGGCTTGCAAAAGTTTTCATACCCCTTAAACCTTTCCACTTTTTGTCACGTTACAACCACAAACGTAAATGTATTTTATTGGGATTTTATGTGATGGACCAACACAAATTGGCGCATAATTGTGAAGTGGAAGGAAAATGATACATCGTTTTCAAATTTTTTTACAAATAAAAAACTGAAAAGTGTGGCGTGCAAAAGTATTCAGCCCCCTTTACTCTGATACCCCTAAATAAAATCCAGTGCAACCAATTGCCTTCAGAAGTCACCTAATTAGTAAATAGAGTCCACTTGTGTGTAATCTAATCTCAGTATAAATACAGCTGTTCTGGGAAGGCCTCAGAGGTTTGTTAGAGAACATTAGTGAACAAACAGCATCATGAAGCCCAAGGAACACACCAGACAGGTCAGGGATAAAGTTGTGGAGAAGTTTAAAGCAGGGTTAGGTTATAAAAATATATCCCAAGCTTTGAACATCTCACGGAGCACTGTTCAATCCATCATCCGAAAATGGAAAGAGTATGGCACAACTGCAAACCTACCAAGACATGGCCGTCCACCTAAACCTAAAGGAGAGCATTCATCAGAAAAGCAGCCAAGAGGCCCATGGTAACTCTGGAGGAGCTGCAGAGATCCACAGCTCAGGTGGGAGAATTTGTCCACAGGACAACTATTAGTCGTGCACTCCACAAATCGGGCCTTTATGGAAGAGTGGCAAGAAGAAAGCCATTGTTGAAACAAAGCCATAAGAAGTCCCGTTTGCAGTTTGCCACAAGCCATGTGGGGACACAGCAAACATGTGGAGGAACGTGCTCTGGTCTGATGAGACCAAAATTGAAGTTTTTGGCCTAAATGCAAACCGCTATGTGTGGCGGAAAACTAACACTGCACATCATCCCCACTGAACCCTGAACACACCATCCCCACTGTGAAACATGGTGGTGGCAGCATCATGCTGTGGGGATGCTTTTCTTCAGCAGGGACAGGGAAGCTGGTCAGAGTTGATGGGAAGATGGATGGAGCCAAATACAGGGCAATCTTGGAAGAAAACCTGTTAGAGTCTGCAAAAGACTTGAGACTAGGGTGGAGGTTCACCTTCCAGCAGGACAACGACCCTAAAAATACAGCCAGAGCTACAATGGACTGGTTTAGATCAAAGCATATTCATGTGTTAGAATGGCCCAGTCAAAGTCCAGACCTAAATCCAATTGAGAATCTCTGGCAAGACTTGAAAATTACTGTTCACAGGCGCTCTCCATCCAATCTGACTGAGCTTGAGCTATTTTGTAAAGATGAATGGGCAAAAATTTCAGTCACTAGATGTGCAAAGCTGGTAGAGACATAAGACTTGCAGCTGTAATTGCAGCGAAAGGTGGTTCTACAAAGTATTGACTCAGGGGGACTGAATACTTTTGCACGCCACACTTTTCAGTTTGTTATTTGTAATAGAATTTGGAAACCATGTATCATTTTCCTTCCACTTCACAATTATGCACCACTTTGTGTTGGTCTATCACATAAAATCCCAATAAAATACATTTACATTTGTGGTTGTAACGTGACAAAATGTGGAAAAGTTCAAGGGGTATGAATACTTTTGCAAGCCACTGTATCAGGCCATTCTGGCCTGTGGTAACTTACCGGGTCTGTAAACAATACACACTGATAAATATAATAATTAAGACATCCATAAATGAATAACCATTATTGTTGGTGTAAAAAAAAACGAAGTTCATAGTGCAACGAAAGACATACACCATAGTCGTTCATAGTTGAGGTTAGTGTTGCGTATGTTCAGGAGCTGCAATCTAGTCACCGAATGCTGTGTGTAGGAAGGAACTGCAGATGCTGGTTTACATCGAAGATAGACACAAAATGCTGGAGTAACTCAGTGGGACAGGCAGCATCTCTGGAGAGAAGGAATGGGTCACGTTTCGCAGAGACCCTTCCTCAGACTGAGAGTCAAGGGAGAGGGAGTCTAGAAATATGGATGGGTAAGGTGTGAAAATGACATATCAAAGCAGATATCTCTACTCTGTCGTCCAGGATCCTGGAG
Organism: Raja brachyura; assembly: GCA_963514005.1. The sequence continues at coordinate 54,641,428 of OY740795.1, forward strand.
TGCAGGTACATAGTTCTTTGAAAGTGGTGCCACAAGTAGGTAGGTTGGCCAAGAAAGCTTTCGGCAAATTGGCCTTCATCGCATCGTACAGCGCAGAAACAGGCCCTTCAGCTCTGCTTGCTCACACCCACCAAGGTGCCCCATCCACATTATTCCCACCTGCCTGCAATTGGCCCATATCCCAATGGCCCAAAGGTAAACCTTTCCTATCTATGTACCTGTCCAAATGTCTTTTAAATGTTGTTATAGCATCTGCCTCAACCACCTCTTCCAGCAGCTCGCTCCATATACCCACCACCCTCTGTTTGAAATAGTTGCTCCTTTGATTTACATTAAATCTTTTCCCTCTCACGTTAAACCTATGTCCTCTGGTCCTTCTTCTTCTTGTGTATGGCGTGCACAGCCTAAATCTGTAGGGCAACTTGTTCTATTTGATTGTGCACGCCAGGTTGATTGCATTCGTCGAAACAGGGTGGACCACGTGAAGGTTGCAATCTCCCACCGCTCTGGTTCTTGATTCCGCTGCTCTGGGTAAAAGACTGCGTGCATTCACCCTATCTATTCCCGTCATGATTTTGTACACCTCTATAAAATCACCATTCGTCCTCCTTCACTCCAAGGAATGGAGACTCAGCCTGCTCAATCTTTCCTGATAGCTCAGGCCCTCAAGTCCTGGCAACATCTTCATGAATCCTCTCTGCTTTTATTCCCACTTAACAGCAAATTTCCTCTAGGAGGGCGACTAAAACTGAACACAATACTCCAAATGTGGCCTCACCAGTGCCGCATACAGCTGCAACATAAAATCCCAACATCTGTACTCAATACTCTGACTAATGAAGGCCAATGTGCCGAATGCCTTCTTGACCACCTTATCTCTCGGTGATGCCACTGCACTCCGAGAACCCTCTGCTCTACAACAATCACCAGAGCCCTGCCATCCACTGTGAAGATACTGCCCTGGTCAGAATGTCCCAAAATACAACACCTCACATTCATCTGCAACTAGCATAGAATGCCTTTTATTGTCATTCAAACAGCTTGGTTTGAACAAAATTGCATTTTCTACAGTCTTAAAAAAAAACACAAGACACACACTTAACACAATTTACACAAACATCCATCACAGTGAGTCTCCCACAGCTCCTCACTGTGATGGAAGGCAAAAGTCTACCAACCTGATCTCCCTGTGGCTCAGCACTTCAACTCCCCCTCCCATTCTGAATCCGACCTTTCTGTCCTGGGCCTCCTCCATGGCCAGAGTGAGGACCACCGGAAATTGGAGGAGCAGCACCTCATATTCCGCTTGGGCAGTCTGCACCCTAGCGGCATGAACATTGACTTCTCCAATTTGCGGTAGCCCTTCTCAGCTCTCCGTCAGCCCTCTGGCTCCTCCCCTTCCTTTCTCCTTTCTTCGTCCCGCCCCCCCCCCCCCCCCCCCCCCCCCCACCCTATATCAGCCTGAAGAAGGGTTTCGGCCCGAAACGTTGCCTATTTCCTTCGCTCCATATCAAAGCATACATTTAAAGAGACAAACATTTTTTTAAATGCCAGACGGACTGTAGTCGAGCCATTGCCATTAGGCGCTGCCACACCACCCCAATTAAACACCATTGACCATTCCACAGCCCACTTGCCCAATGGATCAAGATCCTGCTGTAACATTTGATAACATAATTGCTATCTACAATACCACCCACTTTAATGCCGTCTGCAAATTTACTAATCATGACTTGTATGTTCTCATCCAAATCATTGATGTAGATGACAAACAGCAACGTGCCCAGCACCGAACCCTGAGGCACACCACTAGTCACAGGCCTCCAATCCGAGAAGCAACCTTCCACCATCACCCTCCCTTCCTTCCATGGTGCCAATTTTCTATCCAATCGGCTAACTCTCCCTGGATCCCATGCGATCTAAAGGGCTTAGGCGACATGTGCGCATTATTTACGCAACATACGCAACAAATTGGTTGGCGCGTTGTGATGCGCGCGTGGTGAGGTGTGGCGTATGCAGTGACTCGCGATAATGCGTGGTGCTTCCCTATCGCCCCAAGATTTTGGAATGTTCAAAATCCTCTCACGCCACCTGCGTGACGTACCCCTTGCGCCGCTGACGTACTGATGGCGTACGCTGACGTACTGATGGCGTACGTGTAGCACGTGGTGACGCATGGTTACACACGGTGACACACGAACATTGCCTATGCTCATTTATTATGCGTAACTGTGCATCAACGTCCGTAACCATGCGTCACCGCGTACGCCACCGGCGCTCAATTGACGCACCACGTGATCACCCGGAAAGCACGCCTAGTTTTGAAAATGTTTTTTCACTGGAAAAATCCTTGCAATGGAGATCGGACGGAAATAACATTACAGTACGAACGACATCGCAATGGTCAAGAACCAGAGCCCTCAAGAACAAAGTGGGCGACTGTCGTCCTGTGAGACGACAGTTACGCGACAGGCCAGTCGCTGCCGGCCTGTCACGTAAATGACGCCCAAGTGGGACAGGCCCTTAACCTTCCAGAGCAGCCTACCATGCGGAACCTTGTCGAACACCTTACTAAAATCCATGTACACCGCATCTTCACTCTGCCCTCATCAACGTTTTTGGTGACATCTTCAAAAAACTCAATCAGATTTGTGAGACACGACCTCCCACGTGCAAAACCATGCTGACTGTCCCTCAGAATCCATGTATATCCTGATGACTATCCCACAGAAACCATATATCCCCCAGGATACTCTCCGGTAACTTTGACCACAGTTAGACTCACTGGCCTATCATCTCCCTGCAGCCCTTAAATAGAACCACAAGATTTGCCACCTTCCAGCCTTCTGGTATGTCATGTGTATGTAGTGGACCTAGTAGAACCTGGAATTTCTTCTCCAGCTTCCCACAGTGTCCTGATCAGCCCTGGGAGATTTGTCTGCTTTCATGCGCTTTCATCAGTCAGTGTATGGAGTATAGAAGTTGGTATATAATGTTGCAGTTGTACAAGACATTGTACAAGGCCACATTTGGAGTATTGTCGAGCTCCTCCTGCATTCTGTGTTCTGCGGTATGATACAAAAGAACTTTATTTGTCCCAGGAGGGAAATTGATTTGCCAACAGTCTTACAAAACACAAAATACGCAAAACATAAAATACATGAAACTTGACATTAAAATGAGTGGAAAACCATGGGGGATGTGCAAAGATTGGGTTGGGGGGAGGGTGGAGCAAGTCTCAGTCTACCCCACAACAGAAGGGAGAGGAGTTGCACAGTTTGATAGCCGCAGGGAAGAAGGATCTCCTGTGGCGTTCTGTGCTGCATCTTGGTGGAACCAGTCTGTTGCTGAAGGTGCTCCTCAGGTTGACCAGTGTGTCATGGAAGGGGTGAGATGTATTGTCCAGGATGCTCCGCAGTTTGAGGAGCATCCTCCCCTCCAAGACCACCTCCCATGAATCCACCTCCACCCCCAGGACAGAGCCGGCCGTCCTGATGAGTTTGTTAATCCTGTTGGTGTCCGTGGCCTTCTCCCTGCTGCCCCAGCACACGGCAGTGAAGAAGATGACACTGGCCACCACCGATTGGTAGAACATCTGCAGCATCTTACTGCAGATGTTGAAGGAGCGGAGCCTTCTCAGAAAGTACAGCCAGCTCTGTCCCTTCATGTACAGGGACTCAGCATTCCTGGACCAGTCCAGTTTACTGTCCAGGTACACTCCAAGGTACTTGTACTCCCTGGTAAACTGCACATCCACACCGTTGATGGAGACGGGGGACAGGGATGTTCCTCTCCTCCTAAAGTCCACTCCAACTCCTTAGTCTTGTTGGTGTTGATCTGCAGGTGATCCAGCCCACACCACTCAACAAAGTCGTTGACCACACCTCTATATTCAGCTTCCCTCCCCTCACTGATGCAGCCCACAATTGCAGAGTCGTCTGAAAACTTCTGCAGGTGGCAGGAGACGGAGCTATATCTGAAGTCCGAGGTGTAGATGGTGAACAGGAAGGGGGAGAGGACCGTTCCCTGTGGGGGCCCTGTGTTGCTCATCACCATGTCCGAGACACAGTTCTGCAACCTGACATATTGTGGTCGTCCAGTCAGGTAGTTGGTGATCCAGGACCAATGGAGCATCCGCCCACATCTTCATCAGTTTGCTCCCTAGCAGTGCAGGCCGGGTGGTGTTAAAAACACTGGAGAAGTCAAAACCATGACTCTCACAAAGCTTCCCGGCTTATCCAGGTGAGCATAGGGACGATGGAGCAGGTTGATGATGGCGTCTTCAACCCTGACCTTTGTTTGGTAAACAAACTGCAGGGGGTCCAGGTAGGGTTTAACCAGGGGTTGCAGGTGAGTGACCACCAGCCTCTCCAGGGACTTCATGATGTGTGAAGTCAGCGCCACTGGTCTGTAGTCATTGGAGGAGCTGGGGCGTGTCCTCTTTGGTACAGGAACAAGGCAGGATGTCTTCCACATCACAGGAACACTCTCCAGGCCCAGGTTGAAGATATGCTGGAGTACTCCACACATCTAGTCTTGAGTAGCCTCGGGCTGACACCATCGGGACCCGTGGCTTTGCCTGGGTGGAGTCTGCTCAGCTCCTTCCTCACTTGCTCAGCCTTGATGGTCTGGTGCGGTAAAGAAAGGGCAGAGGAAGTGGACCAGGGGGATTGAGGGGGAGAGTCTGTCGGGGAGCAGGGGGGAGGCTGGGTAGAGGCCCCACCATCAAATCTATTAAATAACAGGATTACTGCAGCTCGTTGGCCCAGTCCTGATCGCTATCCCTCCCCAGGCCACTGGTCTTCTTGTAGCCTGTAATGCTCTCCATCCTGCTCCACACACCCCTCATGTTGTTTCAGCTCCAGCTTCCTCCAGTCGTCCTTGCCCTGTCTCAATCTCACCTTCAGGTCTTTCTGCACCCGTTTCACCTCCTCCCTGTCACCATTCCCGAAGGCCCGCACTGTCACCATTGCTTTTCTCCAGACCTGCCTGACCTGCTGAGTTACTCCAGCATTTTGCGTCTATCTTTGGAGTAGCGTGTTCACTTTTTGTCACCCGCTTTATTAAAGATATTGTTGAGCTCAACTTGAGGGGCTGAGTTATCGGGAGAGTTTGGGCAGCCTTGGACTTCATTCCTCGAGGTGCCGGAGGCTGAGGGGTGAAGGTAAAGATGCGTATAAGAACATGAGGGGAATCGATAAGGTGAATGCACAGCGCCTTTGAATTAGAGTAGGGGAATCAAGAACCAGAGGACATTGGTTGAAAGTGAGAAGGGAAAAAACATTAATAGGAATCTGAGGAGTAAATGTCCAAGTCCTTCTGCAGAGTCCTTTCTTTCTCAACACTACCTGCCCCTGGCACGATCGCCTCATTCTCCCCCTAGAATTTTTCTTCCTCTTTGGAATGAAAAGATTCTGCATCTTCCAAATTATTCCCAGAAACTCCTGCCATTGCTGTTCCACCATCATTGCTGCTGATCGGGTCCTTTTCGGGTCAGCTTTAGCCAGCTCCTCCCTCATGCCTCCGTCAGCCATGGTCACAGTGAATGGCGGTGCTGGCTCGATGGGCCAAATGGCCTACTCCTGCACCTATTGTCTATTCGTAGCTTTACTCAAGAGTGACATGAAGGGATATCATCATTGAAACACAAAGCAGTCAAAAGTCGCAGCAAAGAAGAACAAAGTTACGTCTTGCAAATTGCCGCACTTTTCAGAAACAATTGTTGATGGCTTTGTGAAAATGGTCTCTCACCCCATTCGCCTCTTTGTGATTTCCATTACATCGCCGCTTTGCACAAGAATTGCCTATTACAATCACTAAAGAAAGAGAAGTGCAATAATTGCCTGCGTAAGTACGTTTTCCCACTGTGTGCTGTGCGAATAACTGATAATCAACATGTCTGCTGGCTTTCAGTGCAATGAATCAAAGCACTCCACCTCCTTCATGGGAGCATAATCAGCCAGGAGTGGACACCAAGGCTAAATGTCATTAGATGTGGTTGGAAGCTGCTGTAAAGGAGCATCTTAAAGGATGAGTGGGATAAAGATGCACAAATGTTTACAGACTAGATCTGAAAGAGCTGATAATAGAAATCTTAAAATAAAAGATGTGTTGTGAAAACAACAGACTCTAGGGCAGGAATTTTAATGCCAAAAATGAATTTAAAAATGAAAGTTTTTAACAAAATTGTTTTTTTTTTAATGTTCAACTTTTAAAATCTATCTTAGTTCATTCTTTATTCTGCATACTATCACAACATGTAAGGAACATTTGGACAGGTACATGGATTGGTACATTGGCAGGAATGGTTTTGAGGGATATGGGCCAAACGCAGGTAGGTAGGACCAGTGTAGATGGGGCATGTTGATCGCAGGTTGGGCGAGAAGACTATTTCCACGCTGTATGAGTCTATGACTCATCATACTCTTGAGTAGAGTTCACCATGAGTCATAGTTCATTGTAACTGCTCTACAGCCTCATCTCCAAGCTTGCTTCAAAACTCCATCCATTTTATTCCCTGAATACTACCAATAATTCTGCGAATTTAACCCTTTCAAACGATGCATTGTAGATCATTACAACAAACTGCATTTAAATAAAATCCTCAGAGTTTTGGGCCTTTACCTTAAATCCATATTCCTCTGGTTATTGATGGTTCTGTCAATATAAATGGTCATTTACTCTATTGGAATTAGTTCTGAGCATCTCTATTAAATTTCATATTGATTTTCGCAGCTCTGATAACCAGTCTCGTATTCCCGGTATCATTCCCGTAACTTGTTTCTGCACTCTGTTTCAAGCTTGTCATCTTCCTTAATGATTTGGGTTCAGAAGCAAATACTATTCTCTAACTGAGGCTCAGCCGGAGAAAAAAAATTACAGAGGGTTAGCATCATCTTGCACCATGTGGCTTGTCATTCCATTCCCTGGCCTCCCAGTTCGAGCCCACCCAGGATCTAAGGCATCTACACTCTGTGCACCAGTTCTGCCTTCTCCCTCTACATTATATTTTGCACATTTCCCTCCCCTACTCCAGGCAGTATGAAGAACAATCCTGACTTGAAACACCATCTAAGATGTCACAGGTTACAAGAAGAAGGCAGGAGAATGGGGTTGAGGGAAAACTAGATGGTTGAATGACAGAGCAGACTCGATGCGCCGAATGACCTAATTCTGCTCCTATGTCTTATGAACCTATGTTGCTGGACCTTCTCAGCTACTCTGGTACTTTGTGTTTTAATCAAATATTCCAGAATCTACAGTTCCTTGCATCTCTATTGAGCATAATCTTGTTATTTTTGTCATGTATTAATGAAACCCAGAAGTTAATTTTTCGCACAGCTTTTTTAAAATTTGTTTGTAATCTATAATAAAGTTGTATACTTTCACCCCAGTATAATGTTGTATAAAAGTTGTATAATGTCTCCCTCTTGTTGCACTCCCTTAAAATTGCACCTTTTAACTCACATTGCCTGTGTCAGACTCACTATTGAAATGATTACTCTATAACTCAGTGTTAATTTGCTGCATCTAGTCTACCTATTTCACAAATCAACAACATTCTATAATAGGATGCTGTTTGTCTTTGTTTACTTTGCGCCATATACTTTGCAATGAAATCTCTACAATTATCTCTCCTCCTCACATTATGCAGAGAGGCACGTCTCAGCCATGCACTCTGTCTCCACAAAACTCTTAAGGGCCTGTCCTACCAGCATCCGACTCCATGCGATGAGCGCAATCGAACTAGAAGCGGGGGCCACGCGGAGGTCGGGTGATCCCTGTACAGGGCCGTTCCCACCAGCATGCGCCTGCATGCGGCAAGCGCGACCAAACCGGCAGCGAGGGCCGCGCGGGGGTCGGGTGAGTGGCGCGACGCAGTGCAAAGTGAGGTGAACTTGGAGCGAAGTCTTAAAGGTAAGTTCGCCAGGACGGAGAGGGCCACACAGAGAGGGGCACAGAGGCACACACAGAGAGGGCCATGGAGCCACACACAGAGAGGGTCACGGAGGCACCTACAGAGAGGGTCATGGAGGCACGACGTCGAGGCGGTGTGTAATGCATCGAGGCGACTGCTAGCCGTTGCCGCGCGGAAGTTTTGAACACGGTCAGTTTTTCGGAGCCCCGCTCGATGTCGGGACGAACTCCACACAATTCCGCACGGCTCCGGCGATCGAAGTGGGACCGGCCGCGCGACGCCGGACGGCTCAAGCAACCATGTTAGGTCGCGCTCATCGCATAGAGTTGCATGCTGGTGGGACAGGCCCTTTACTTTACATCCCATCAGCATTCCTCTTTGTTAATATCATTAAATGACAACACAAAACAATAAAGCATAGCCTCATTGAGCCGAGTCTCATTGTCTGTACACAATTTCACCCGAGCACACAGCTAACAATGGCCTGTCTCCTCAATCATATCATAGAAACATAGAAAATAGGTGCAGGAGTAGGCCATTTGGCCCTTTGTGCCAGCACCACCATTCAATATGATCATGGCTGATCATCAAAAATCAGTGCCCTGTTTCTGCTTTTTCCCCCATATCCCTTGATTCCTTCAACCCTAAGAGCCAAATCTAACTCTCTCTTGAATACATCCAGTGAATCGGCCTCCACTGCCTTCTGTGGCAGAGAATTCCACAGATTCACAACTCTCTGGGTGAAAAAGGTTTTTCCTCATCTCAGTCCTAAAAGGCCGACCCCTTATTCTTAAACTGCGACCCGTGGTTCTGGACTCCCCCAACATCGGGAACATTTTTCCTGCATCCAGCCTGTCCAATCCCTTAAGAATTGTACATGTTTCTATAAGGTCCCTCTCATCCTCCTAAATTCCACTGAATATAAGCCCAGTCAATCCATTCTTTCATCATATGACAGTCCCGCCATCCTGGGAATTAACCTCGTGAACCTACGCTGCACTCCCTCAACAGCAAGAATATCTTTCATTCATTTCTTCTATATTTCTCTACATCACCATCTATGTCTCTTGTTTCCCTTTCTCCTGACTCTCAGCCTGAAGAAGGGTCTCGACCCGAAACATCACCGATTCCCTTTCTCCAGAGGTGCTGAGTGTACGGCTGGGTTACTCCAGCTTTTTGTACATATGTACCAGCAATGGGACAACGGCATTCTTATTTGCTGCAGCATTACAGGCCTATTAACACAAAACATCCAAAATTAAATACAATAATCAATAATGGAATAAATAAATATTCAGCAGTACTAGGTAACCAGACTACACTAGTTTACTCCATGTGCCTTTTAACCATATAACCATATAACAATTACAGCACGGAAACAGGCCTTCTCGGCCCTTCCAGTCCGTGCCGACCATTTATTTTCCCCATGTCCCATCTACCTGCACTCAGACCATACCCCTCCATTCCCTTCCCGTCCATATACCTATCCACTTTACTTTTAAATGGTAAAATCGATCCTGCCTCCACCACTTCTGCAGGAAGATCATTCCACACAGCCACCACTCTCTGAGTAAAGAAGTTCCCCCTCATGTTACCCCTAAACTTCTGTCCCTTAATTCTCATGTCATGCCCTCTTGTTTGAATCTCCCCTACCCTCAATGGGAAAAGCTTATCCACGTCAACTCTGTCTATCCCTTTCATCATTTTAAAGACCTCAAAGGGCACTTTTCATCTTCAACGGGCACTATTTTAGGTTTCCGTTTTGGCATCTTCATCTTCCATTTGATCTGACATCAAGAACAATAAAGAATTTTCTATTACATTTCTCTTTCTCTCATTTGTTTGTCAGTTTTATCATTTTATCACCGGATGTATTCAGGAGAGAGTTCAATAGAACTCTTACGGTTAACGGAATCAAGGGATATGGGGGAGAAAGCAGGAACGGGGTACTGGTTGTGGATGATCAGCCATGATCATATTGAATGGCGGTGCAGGCTCGAAGGGCCGAATGGCCTACTCCTGCACCTATTTTCTATGTTTCTATATCTGCGATTCTATATGGCATTAGGTTGAATAACAAAGAGTTTTTAGAGCAAAAACTAAAATGAAGATAAAGTTATGAAGGCAAAGCAGTTCACCTGCAAAACTTATCCAAACCAGGTTAGAAAATCCACGATGGAAATGCTGACTAAAAATCACTGTGATCTACCCAATTGATTATGTAATTTGTATTCAAAAAGTAGGCTCATGGTTTGATTTTGGCTGATGGTCATCTGCCTGCTCGTTGTTAAAAGATTCCAGACACTCATAAAGTGTTCTCGTCTCCACAGGTACACATTACAGAAGCTACGATTTCAAGGGTACAAAATAATTTTGTAAAGTACTTAGTGTTTTTTCCTTATTACATGCACAATTCATACCAATAGAATGTAAACACGATCTATAGATGGCGGACTGCAGGAGTGGGCGCCGTTGTGTGTGGCTGCTCTGCCTGCAGTCCGTCCTTTCACCCTGTTTTATTTTTATTTTTAGTCCTGTTAAAGACAAAATGTTTGTTGGAGGTCGTCTTTTATGTGGTGGGTGGGGGGAGGGGGAGGGGGAAACTTTATTTCCTAGTCCCTACCTGGTCGGAGAGGCGGCTTCCCTCCGAGCTGCTACTGCGCCCCTTCCTCCCGGCCTACCGTCGGACTTGAGCGGCGTTTCCTGTCGGGACCGGCCGGGACTACAGCTTCGGCGGCGACACAGCGCTGCGATACCAACACGGAGCAGGCGATGCCTTACCGTTAAGCTCTGGAGTGCTGTGACCGCCAACTCCAACATCCGAGGAACTGTGGCTGCGGGCGTTCAGCCGTGGGCGGCGCTGGTTTTAAAACACCGTGATCCGAGATCGCCAAAGTCGGAGCTCCAACCAACGCGGCCTGAGGACTTCGGGTGCCGCAGTCTCCGGGGAGGAAGCTGCTGCTCCAGACATTTCTGAGCCACTGAGGAGAGTTCACCCGACGCCGGAGTTCCATCTTCCCGGCAAGAAGGCCTGAAGCATCGGACTGGCTGCGGAGGCCACAAATAGGCCCCGACCTCGGGTGGTCACAGAGGAAGAGGACTGAACTTTCTGATGCCTTTCCCCATAGTGGAACATGTTGATTCTGTTGTGGGTGAACATTCATGATGAATTCTATAATGTGTTGTGTCACTTTAATTTTTTTAAATTTTTCTATGGTTGTACGGAAACTTAATTATTTCTTCTATGTAAAGCACTTGGTTTCAATGCGAGTTGATTTAAACGTGCTATATAAATAACATTTACTTACTTACTAAACATTAACTTAGTTATAATGGAAAACTATTCATTTCAAATTTATAAGGAGTATAGCAAAGGAAGGAGCTGCAGATGCTGGTTTAAATCAAAGATAGACACAAAATGTTGGAGTAACCCAACGGGTCGGACAATCTCTCGAGAAAAGAATTGGTGATGTTTCGGGTCGAGACTCTTCTTCAGAGTATTTTTGTGAAGACCCTGAATGCAAGTCAAAGAACAGAATTTAGACTCAAACCATGAAAGCACAGGCTATTCATTATAATCTCATATTTATATTTATTTTCAAGAGAACATTCACAAGTTTATTTATCAGCATTGGCTGCATTTGATATATGTTATTTGAGGATCCCAGGATAGTGAGCTGGTCGGGGATTAAGCCAATATCAAATATTGAGCCAATATCAAATATCAATATCAGTCAGAAGAAGGGACTCGCCCATTCCTTCTCTCCAGAGATGCTGCCTCACCCGCTGAATTACCCCAGCATTTTGTGTCTACTTTGGATTTAAACAAGCATTTGCAGTTCCTATTTGCACGAGCCAATATCGAAAATGCAAACTACATACGTACAAAGAAAACTGAGCGATAATACCAAATACAGGAGCAAATAGTGGGAATGTCTGGTTAATATACTCCCAGGATACAAAAAGCTTTTATTGTGCTAGCCACTATAATGTGGGACATTACTTTGATGAGGACTGAAGTGCTGCAGACAATCGTGAACAGCCATTGTCCAGTGATAGCCACTTGCTGATATGTTATATTCTGTAACACACAGTGAATATTATTGATGGATAATAAAACGGAGACTATTACCCAGTGAGAGAGGACAGTTATTGTCTGCTCAAAAGGAAAACTGGTCTCATGTAAAAGATTCATGAATATAAATGCCAACCGCTTATGACGGAAAGTAAACAGTGCGGATCTACGAAGTGCAGCTGCCATCCACCGAGTGATCCATTATCAACCGCAGTAGCCCATGTGATTAGACGCTGCATCACTGGGTTTTGTTTTGCTTCAGTTTTGCATATTGATGGCCTGGGTAAGAACGTGTTTATACCTGTGGGGGAATAATGGAGGCACATGGGACTGCAGAGGTTAATGTGCAGTACAAATGTAGAATCAAAGAACTGCAGATGCAGGTTCATACCAAAGACAGACAAAGTGCTGGAGTAAAGGGCCTGTCCCACCAGCATGCAACTCTATGCGATGAGCGCGACCTAACGTGGTCACTTGAGCCGTCCGGCGTCGCGGGGCCGGTCCCACTTCGATCGCCGGAGCCGTGCGGAATTGTGTGGAGTTCGTCCCGACATCGTGCGGGGCTCCGAAAAACTGACCGTGTTCAAAAATTCCGCGCGGCAACGGCTTGTCGGCTCACAGTCGCCTCGACGCATGACACACCACCTCGACATCGTGCCTCCATGTGCCCCTCTCTGTCCTGGCGAACATACCTTAAGACTTTGCTCCAAATTCGCCTCACTTTGCGCCGCGTTGCGCCACTCACCCGACCTCCGATGTTCAGCCCGCTGGGGTGTAAGCTGCCCAAGCAAATATGAGGTCCTGGTCCTCCAATATGTGTGAGGCGTCAGTCTGGCAATGGTGGTGGCCCAGGACAGAAAGGTCAGTGGGAATGGGAAGGAAGGAGTGTTTAAATGGTTGGCACAATATGGGAATGGGAAAGAAAGTTGAAGGTTGGCAGTGTTTGGGAATGGGAAGGGGAGCTGCACCTCTTCTTACCTCATCTATTGCAGGGACCCAGAGAGTCCTTTCAGGATAGACAGAGGTTCACATGTACTTCCTCTAGCCTCGTCTACTGCAACATATTGTTTCCCTCGTGAGATCTCACCTTCCCTAGTCAACAATGAGCCTACCAGGCAGCCCAAGGTCATTTATGGCTGGCTCTGATTGGTCCTGGTCTTTTCTCACCTCCAGCCTACACCTCCGTCTCATCCCTACTTTCAATCTGAAGAAGGGTCCGGACCCGAAACGCCCATCCATTTTCTCCAGAGATGCTACCTGACCCGCTGAGTTACTCCAGCACTTTGTCTGTCTTTGGTATGAACCTGCATCTGCAGTTCTTTGATTCTGCATTTGTACTGCAAATTAACCTTTTGGGAATCCTGCACCAGCTCACTCAAGTCCCTTTGCACCTCAAATTTCTGAATCCTCACCCCATTTAGAAAGCAGTCAATATCTTTATTTCTTCTGCCGAAGTGCATGACCATACACTTTGCTATGCCGTATTCCATTTACCACCTCATTGCCCACTCTCCCAACCTGTCCAAGTCCTTCTGCAGCCTCCTTGCTTCCTCAACACTACCTGCCCCTGCACATAATCTAATTCTCTGAAATGCATCCATCTCAAAACTGGCCGAGACCCAAGTATAGGCTCAGGCTCAGAGCTCCCATGGATTTGGAAGCAACAGCAACAAAGAGAAGCAGGATGTTGCAGGGGGACCTGGACAGGTTGAGTGAGTGGGCAGATGCGTGGCAGATGCAGTATAATATAGATAAATGTGAGGTTATCCACTTTGGCGGCAAAAACAAGGGGGCAGATTATTATCTCAATGGGGTTAGGTTAGGTAAGGGGGAGGTGCAGCAAGACCTGAGTGTCCTTGTACACCGGTCACTGAAAGTTGGCGTGCAGGTACAGCAGGCAGTGAAGAAAGCTAATGGAATGTTGGCCTTCATAATAAGAGGATTTCAGTACAGGAGTAAAGAGGTTCTTCTGCAGTTGTATAGGGCTCTGGTGAGACCACATCTGGAGTATTGTGTACAGTTTTTGTCTCCTAATTTGGGGAAGGACATCCTTGTGATTGAGTCAGTGCAGCATAGGTTCACGAGATTGATCCCTGAAATGGTGGGACTGTCATATGAGGAAAGATTGAAAAGACTAGGCTTGTATTAGCAATGTTACAAAATTTTGAGATTTTAAAAATAAAGTCTGCAATTTATCCCATCAGATAAAGCATAAAAATAAGTTTAATTTGACACCTAATTTACTTTCATAACTTCAGTATTAAGAAAGTTATGGCCATTTTCATACTCGGAAATGAGCATCTTGCTTCCCATTGCCTTTCAATTGACTTAACTCAAAAGCTGTGATCTGGAAAAGTTAAAAGTCCATAACATTCTTAAAAATTAAGAGAACTCAATGAAATTTTCAGTTATTATAGATTGAAGCATTCTGAAACAAATATTAAACAATCTTACTTGGATTACCTGAAATTAAAGCATATAATTAGTTAGTTATCTAATTGTAGCTAATTACAAAATTCAATGAGTAGATCTAAACATCTATCCATTTCTTAAGAAAAGATAAACTTTTTTAAAATTGCCTAAGTGTCCAAATAACATTCACACAATAATCCACAATATAACATAATTTTTAAATCTCATTTTCATGAATTTCTGGGCCAAATGGAAGGAATTTAGTGTTTTATGCCTGTAAATTAATGGCCATTTAAATCAACTAGCGAGTGGGTTTTAGTGGAATGCGGTGGATTAGAACGTTGCGGTTTGCGGTGAAGTCGGGGGGAAAAATACTGGGGGTTCATACATTTTTTGGGGACCCCATTTCGCAACATAAAAATATTATTAATGCCTCCCGAAAAACCAACTTTTAATATAAAAATAAAGTATTTACCTTTTTTTCTCCCCTAAGCAAAATGCTTCCGGTTGTCTGCGGTCACGGCTTTTGAAGGTGATTTTTAAATTACTCTAGTTAATAAATAATCTAGAGTAATTAAAAAATACCACCATTGATGAAATGTCGGAGCGATTTTTCTTCAGCAACCAAATCGCCCGACATTCATCGATTATCCAGGCCTGTGGAAAAACGGCACTTTAAGCCCGCCCCCCTCTGCAAGGCGCGAAAGTCGCGCACACGGGGAGCGGCAGAAGTGCAGCGCCGGTAAAGGTAAGTTTTGTAACATACCTACTTGTATTCACTGGAGTTTAGAAGGATGAGGGGGAATCTTATAGAAACATATAAAATTGTAAAAGGCCTGGACAAGCTAGATGCAGGAAAAATGTTCCCATGTGTTGGGTGAGTCCAGAACCAGGGGCCACAGTCTTAGAATAAAGGGGAGGTAATTTAAGACTGAGGCGAGAAAAAAACTTTTTTACCCAGAGAGCTGTGAATTTGTGGAATTCCCTGCCACAGAGGGCAGTGGAGGCCAAATCACTGGATGGATTTAAGAGAGAGTTGGATAGAGCTCTAGGGGCTAGTGGAGTCAAGGGATATGGGGAGAAGGCAGGCACGGGTTATTGATAGCGGACGATCAGCCATGATCACAATGAATGGCGGTGCTGGCTTGAAGGCCCGAATGGCCTCCTCGTGCACCTATTTTCTATGTTTCTATGACAAAATGTAGTCATCAGGCAAAAACATTTCTGACTTTACTGCACCAATTTGTAAGTAATTTTACATTTATCCAGTTAAAAGCATTTGCCACATTTTTCAATACCTCAAAATCACAATTTAAATTGAAATTCTGCATTGCATTAGAAAATGTCTGTCAATGGATGTATCAGAGAAGAGAATAATTTGACCCAACAGAGGAGGTATTAAGCAAAATCATCTTTGCCTCTGGACAAGCTGGAAGGGTACAGAGAAGAATATGAGGACGTTGCCAGGACGAGAGGGTGTGAGCTATAGGGAGAGGTTGAGTAGGCTGGGTCTATATCCCTTGGAGTGCAGGAGGGTGAGGGATGATCTTATAGAGGTGTACAAAATCACGAGAGGAATAGAGTAGGTAGATGCACAAAGTCTCTTGCCCAGAGTAGGGGAATCAAGGACCAGAGGACATAGGTTTAAGGTGAAGGGGAAAAGATTTAACAGGAATCTGTTTTCACACAAACTTTTTCACACAAAGGGTGGTGGGTGTATGGAACAAACTGCCAGAGGAGATAGTTGCGGCAGGTACCATTCCAACGTTTAAGAAACAGACAGGTACACGGATAGGACAGGTTTGGAGGGATATGGACCAAATGCAGGCAGGTGGGATTAGTGTTGCTGGAACATGTTGGCCGGAGTGGGCAAGTTTCCACACTGCATCACTTTGACTCTAAGAGCTTCAGGCCTCCACACCGAAACCGAGTTCAGAGAGAAGCAAGAGATCATCTCAACATGTCCTCCACCGCTAGACCTATTATTGGGTCCAATGACAGACTTTGTTGCTAATTCTCCTTCCCATTTCCACGCAGACCTTTTTGTCCTAGGCCTCCTCCATTGTCAGAGTGAGGCTCAATACAAACAGGAGGAACAGCATCTCATATTTTGCTTGGGCATCGTACTTCTCTAGCTTCAAGTAACCCTTGCATTCCCTCTCTCTATCTCTCTCTCTCCATCTGTCTCTCCATCTGTCTCTCCATTCCTCTCTCCATCTCTCTCTCCATCTCTTTCTCCATATCTCTCTCCATCACTCTCTCCATCCCTCTCTCCATCTCTCTCTGCATCTCTCTCTTTATCTCTCTCTCCATCTCTCTCTCCATCTCTCCCTCCATCTCTCTCAATATCTCTCTCCATCTGTATCTCGATCTGCCTCTCCATCTGTCTCTCCATCCCTCTCTCTATCTCTCTCTCCATATCTCTCTCCATCTCTCTCTCCATCTGTCTCTCCATCTGTCTCTCCATCTGTCTCTCCATCTGTCTCTCCATCTCTCTATCTCCATCTCGCTCTCTCCATCTGTCTCTCCATCTGTCTCTCCATTCCTCTCTCCATCTCTCTCTCCATCTCTTTCTCCATATCTCTCTCCATCTCTCTCTCCATCTCTCTCTCCATCTCTCCACCCCCAAGTCACACCAGTTTTTCCATTCTCACCTTGCTACTGCTAACAATGCAACTTTTTTGCATATCTTTCATTCATTTGTTTGATATCTCTCTACATCATTGTCTATATCTGTCAGCAGACTCAGAAATGGAAAGGACTCAAATGCAGGCTCACTGAGAAGTACTGAAGAAAACCCAAAAGCGAATGGAACCAAAAGATATAGACCTGGAACCGACAGAACACAGAACTGCTATCGAACCAACAGAATGCAGAACTGATTAGCTAGCACCCAATTGGTGATGATCTCAGGTATCTATACCAAATGATAGATTAGGGGAACAGATTAAATGCACATGTAACTCCTAATAGCTCAGGGGAGGAGCGTGGAAAGAGTCTCAAGTGTCTGGAGGCATGGCAAATGTGACAATATCTCTTGTTTCACTTTCCACTGACTCTCAGTCTGAAGAAGAGACTTAATCAGAAATATCACCCATTCCTTCTCTCCAGAGATGCTGCCTGAGTTACTCCAGCATTTTGATTTTATTTATGTTTTAAAACAGCATCTGCAGTTCCTTCCTACAAAGAAGAGGAGGGGTGTTTAAGATGGAACTGCAGATGCTGGAAAATCGAAGGTAGACAAAAATGCTGGAGAAACTCAGCGGGTGCAGCAGCATCTATGGAGATAAGGAAATAGGCAACGTTTCGCGCTGAAACCCTTGTTCAGACTAAAGAAGCGGAGGGATTGGATTTTAGAGTATGAGGCCTTTGTGACTAAAGGCGCTGTCAACAGGTGGCATAAAGGCAGAGAGACGATATTCTCGAGAAAATGGCAGAGATATTCTCGAGAAAATGGCCAAAGTACTGGGGTAGTAATTTTAGTCTTGTTGAACATGATGAACAAGCATGATTCAGTACAGAAGAGGATGCAGGTAAAAGGGTTTGCAACAAGTTGAAGAACTGAGGCTGGAGGAGGGGGATTGGCTCGAAGAGCACAGAAGTGGCCACGGATATGGGCGGCCAAAACATGAAAGGGTCCGCCTAGGCCTATGCGATCTCCCGGTTGCTAAACACTTAACTCCCCCTCCCATTCCCGCACTGACCTTTCTGGCCTGAGCCTCCTCCACTGTAAGAACATTGGGAGAACAACATCTCTTATTTTGCTTGGGCAGTTTACAATCCAGCGGTGGATATATTGATTTCTCTAACTTCAAGTAACCCTGGCTTTCCCTTTCCCTCTCTCTCCGTCCCTCCCCCACCCTTGTTCTCCAACTAGTTTCACTGTCCTGATTAATTTTACTGATTGTATGTCTCGTTGTCACCTTGCCCTCAGCTAACAATGAATCATTCTACATTTCCTTGCTGCGTCCGCTTTGATCTGTCATTTTCACATCTTACCCGTCCATATCTCTAGCCCAAAGATCATATAGCGGAGCAAGATAGGCCACTCCTGCGAAATGCAATGGGCTGACGTGTAGTACGCAACAGAACGGAACGTGGGCATTTTCTTCGTCCATTTCAGTAACTGGAACCTACCCGACCCGACCCAACCTGCAGTGTAATCAACGTTGCAGGGGGGACAGTTTGTGTGTGTGCTATAGGGTTAGATTCATAATTCTGTTAATTCTTGTTAAAGAATAAAATGTTTATAAATTTTGACTGGTAATTTTCTTTTTTAATGTTTTTTAAATCATTTCCTTTTAAATGGCTCATATGCTGTGTTTGAGTTGATTTTGTTGAGTTGACACTTGCACTCTGTAATTCATTCATCTAATCACACTGTTCACAACTGCAGTATTTGGGAAAATAACAGCAATATGAAGATTCCGGTTGCTCTAGCCCTGGAATGTTACTTAATGTTTTTGTGTCTATGGAGCTGTTTCTCAACAATAAAATGGGTCTGGTCCCAAAAGCCAGAGAGTGGAGTGAGATCTGTCTGTAATGGTGGGGTTATCTAAATTAAGTATTTCACAAAATTAAATGTGTTTAAGCAAGATTTACAAATGATGTATAACTTAAGGATGGTTTTATTCAGCGAGCATACAACTGATTAGATTGTGCTGGATAGAACACACATACATGAATGTGATATAGATGTATATAATAATATAACACACACATTTACATTTCTTCCGATTTTTATATCCAATGATTAACTTTATATCAGACTAGACAAGGGACAACATTAAATTAAAAAACATTGTAAACCTCCCCGCAACTTCACTTTTGTGTCTCGGCCATGCTGATGCGGGCCAGACGTTGTGGAAGGGACATCTTTTCGCTTTTATTGTGATTTATTTCTCTTTTTAACACTGAATATCGGATAACAACACATCAGAAGCATATGGCACCAATATTGCCATGGGCCGGTTCAAACTCTGCGGCCCGGGTCGAAGCTGCCACTCTCCAGTCCAGCGGACGAAGCTGTTGCCGCGGGAGCTCCGGAAAAACAGGTCACCAACCTGCGGCCTGCAAGCTCCCGATGATGTCGTCTACTGGCTCGTGGCCGAACCTCCGAAGTCGGGCTGCCGACGTCGCCGGGACACAGCCTCAGCCCCGAGTCGGGCCACTCCGCCGGGACACAGCCTCAGCCCGAAGTTGGGCTGCTCCGCCGGGACACAGCCTCAGCCCCAAGTTGGGCCGTCGCCGCCGGGACACAGCCTCAGCCCCAAGTTGGGCCGTTGCCGCCGGTAAACCGCCTCAGCTCCGAGTCGGGCCGCCGCCTCAACCCCGAAGACGGAGACGGAAGCAAAGATACTATCTTTGGGCGGAAGCAAGATGGCGGAAGCAAGATGGCGGAGGCTGGTTGCTCAAATGGGTCCTATAATTACCCATGACTCTGTGCATGACCATACTACTCGTTTTTCGTGGGAGTAGGCCATCTTGCACCACTATAGGATCTATGCTCTTGTCTCCCTCTCCCCTGACTCTTAGACTGAAGAAGGGTCTCCACCTGAAACGTCACCCATTCCTTCTCTCCAGAGATGCTGCCTGTCCCGCTGAGTTACTCCGGCGTTTTGTGTCTATTCTTCAATGTCAACCAGCACCTGCTGTTCCTTCCTACACAAGAAGATTTCAGTAGCAGATATGATGTCATGGTGTTGCCCAGGAGGCAGAATTCAGGAGTTCAACCGTTAGGAACTCCAGAAGTAGACAATAGACAATAGGTGCAGGAGTAGGCCATTCGGCCCTTCGAGCCAGCACCACCATAAAACAGAAGTAATGGCATAATCTGGGAACAGAGCTGATGAAGTTTAGCCCATGATGAGTGGGCAAAGGGAGGAATTAGAGCCCCAGTGTAATGAACAATCAGGCAAGATGTTCAGCAGTCTATAGAATAATACCGGTCAGTGGTTAATAAGTCAGTGGTTATGGGGAGCAGCCAGGAGAATGGGGTTAAGAGAGAAAGATAGATCAGCCATGATTGAATGGTGGAGTAGACTTGATGGGCCGAATGGCCTAATTCTGCTCCAATCACTTATAAACTATGAACTTATGAACTTAAACAGTTAATAAAATCAGTTATAAAGAAAAATGGCACTTTCTCACATCTTTTGAGGCTGAACATATCTACACAAAGCATAACTTGATCAGTCTTTCTAGATGTTGTCCAAGTGAAAGGTTGAACATTCTTTACAAGCTCTCCTCCATGTAATTACCTCCAGCAATCCATCCGGGCAACACATAAATCAAGACAGTTAAAGAATGGACTTTGGGGAAGTGTGAAATGAGGGGGTTCTTACTGGCAAGGATTTATTGCAAATCACACTTGCCTGTAGGGTGACCTTGCTCCTTGCATGGAAGATGGTCGGACCACTCGCGATTTTAATGATACTCCCTAACGTCAATATTAATCTGACGCAATATGATCAAAAGGAGAATGCGTTTTGTTTCCATCCTTAACATGTGCCAAAGTATCACCAATTACCCTGCCTGTTTCCTCATCCTCCCAACCGGCATTCATCTCCGAAGATAGACACAAAATGCTGGAGTAAAACGCAGTGGGTCAGACAGCGTCTCCAGAGAGAGGGAACAGGTGACGTTTTGGGTCGAGACGCTTTTTTAGACTGAGAGTCGGGGAAAGGGTAACAAGAGATACAGAGATATATAGAACAAATACACGAAAGATAGGCAAAAATGTACGGATGATAAAGTAAACAGGCCATTGTTAATTGTGGGCTAGGTGAACACGAGTTACAGACAATGAGACTCAACAAGATGACTGAACCTAGTACAACTAATTGGGTGGGGGAAGGATGGAGAGAGAGGGGATGGAAGAGTTACTTGAAGTTAGAGAAATCAATATTCATGCTGCTGGGTTGTAAACTTCCCAAGCAAAATATGAGGTGCTGTTCCTCCAATTTTCATTTGTCCTCGCTCTGACATCATCTCCTTTGTCGTGCAGTATGGGGTCCCATTAGTATGCACATGCAGACTATCCATGAATATCCACATGTTCAGTTTTAACGTTATGCCCCGACGCGAGGTTTGGTCGCCCGGCACGGGGGAGCTGACACCCCCCGATGCGGGAACTGAACGCCTCGACGGGGAGGGCCCAAACGCTGCCGGCCATGGAAGTCAAGACCGACCTGTCAACGGAGGGACTGAGGAAGAACAAAAGGAAGAACTTTATTTCGCCTTCCATCACAGTGTCGGAGTCACGTGTTTTTGAGTCTGTTTTTTATTAATTGTATGACTGATCTGGCCAGTGAAATTCCTCGTATGTTGCAAAACATACTTGGCGAATAAAATCTGATCAATTCTGATCAGGCTCAATTCTGAACCTGTGGACTGTATATATAAATCTAATGCAACGTAATTGTCAATTATTAAATCATGCCTCCAGGTTTTTGCTCTCCACTATTGCATTCTCACCCAATTGCTCCCCTGACTAGAATGTCAATTTCTGCGCCTGCTACAGACTACACCCCACAACATTGAAAGGCAGGGTATTATCCTGGCTCGGTAGCCAGGAAACACAATTGCCTGAATGGATGTAAACAAATACTTTACAATGTGTGCGAACCGACTTAATAAATATTCATTTCAAGTCAAGTTGGCTGAAGTGCAGATGTGACTCCAGCCTCCTGTATATTTGGCAGCAGTTTTGAATGTTTTAATATCGAAAGCTTCCCACGGGAGCTTTGCATATATCCCACTAAACCCGTTTGGATTTTATTTCTGCCTTTCATTGCAGGACGGCAGAGTGGTGCTTAAGTATTTCTCACTGTGGATATTATAATGCTTTCACTATTCTTGTTATCCATATGTAAACATCCCTTTATCTCACAATTCATTATCTGTTGAATCAGCAGAGGTCTGACCAAATCCCAATTCATATTATTAATTTCTTATAATTAATCTTGGAAGTTCAGGATTTCATTTATATTAATCTGGTTTAACTTTTTAAAGTAGATCAATTATAAAAGACGGTAGATTTAATTTCAAATTTGCACATCATAACCAATTTTCCTTTTCAAAAACAAACCTTTCCAATTTTTCTCCCTGATCCCCACCTCCTTCCCAGTCGACAGCTCAGTTATTGATTGTTTTCTGGTCCCATTTGGTTAACTGTGAAAAAGTAGAAGTAACAGGAATTCTAATATAGACAAAAATGCTGGAGAGACTCAGCGGGTGGCAGCATCTATGGAGCAAAGGAAATAGGCAACATTTCAGGTCCAAACCTTTCTTCAGACCCAAAATGTTGCCTATTTCCTTCACTCCATAGATGCTGCCTCACCCGCTGAGCTTGTCTGCCTTTGATTTTCCAGCATTTGCAGTTCCTTCTTAAGCAGGAATTCTAATATTTCTGACAGATTTTATTATTGTCTTTCAGATGTGATGGAATATGATACGATCGAACTTTCGTTCGATAAAGGATAATCTAATCTAACCTTTATTTATCCCAGGAGGGAAATTGATCTGCCAACAGTCATAAAACACAACAAGATACATGAAACATGAATTTAAAGTGACGAGTGGAAAGTCCAGGATTGGGGATGTGCTAAGATTGGGGGGGGGGGGGGGGGGGGGGAGGGGGGGGGGAAGGGGGGGGGGGCGGGGAGGGGGTGACAGAAGAAAGAGGTGTGTATACAGTTTATTAGCCACAGGGAAAAATAATTTCCTGTGGCGTTCTGTGCTGCATCTTGATGGAACCAGTCTGTTGCTGAAGGTTGCCCATTCCGTATCCGACCTCTTGGTCCTGGGCCTCCTCCACAGCCAGAGTGAGCAACACCGCAAGTTGGAGGAACAGCACCTCATATTCCACGTGGGGAGTCTGCATCCTCTGGGCTTAAACATTGAATTTTCTCAATTCTGTTAACCCAGACTGCCTCCTCCCCCTCCCCACCTCTCCCTCAGCCCTCGGGCCCTGACATTCCTTCTCCATATCCCCCCCCCCCCCCCCCCCCACCCAAGTCGCACTAGCTTCTCATTTTCACACCACAAACAGCTTACAATGGCCTGTTTCCTTTATCATCGATACTTTTTTGCATATCTTTAATTCATTGTTCTTTATCTCTCCACATCACTGTCTATATCTCTCGTTTCCCTGATCCCTAACCAGTCTGAAGAAGGGTCTCGACCCGAAACGTCGCCTATCTCCTTCGCTCCTTAGATGCTGCTGCACCCGCTGAGTTTCTCCAGCTTTTTGTGTAACCCTCGATTCTCCAGCATCTGCAGTTCCTTCTTTAACACTGTTGCTGAAGGCGCTCCTTATGTTGGCCAGTGTGACATTGAGGGGGTGAGCTGTATTGTCCAGGAAACTGCGCAGTTTGAGGAGCATCCTCCCCTCCAAGACCACCTCCAATGAACCCAGCTCCACCCCCAGTGTTTGCCCTCCTGATGAGTTTGCTGGCTCTGTTGGTGTCTGTGGCCTTCACCCTGCTGCCCGAGCACATGGCAGCGAAGAAGATGGCACTGGTCACCACCGATTGGTAGAACATTTGCAGCATCTTACTGCAGACGTTGAAATAGCCGAGCCTCCTCAGAAAATACAGATGGCTCTGTTGCTTCTTGTACAGGGCCTCAGCGTTCCTGGACCAGTCCAGTTTACTGTCCAGGTAAACTCCATGGTACTTGTATTCCTTGGTAAACTGGTAAAATGAGGAGCCTACCAGAAACAAAGTGAAAAATGAAGTTTAAAATCCTTAAGATCTAGTTTCAGACATTCACTTAAATAGTGTTTGATTGAAATCACAAAAGACTTGGGTCTAAGGTGTCTTCTCACATATAGTGTAAATAATTCCATTTCATTTTTCCAAAATAAAATCAATAATGTTTTTAAAGTTTTCGACAAAAAATCCATTGATGACTTTTTGGAAGTAGAAGATATCTAATTTACTTCGGAGTCACGTGAGTGTCTACGTGAAGAAGCCCCGCCAGGCGCATGCTCGGCATTACGGCGACGCATGTCGGTAGGAACGGGCTGCAGATCGCAGCTCCACCAGTGGTGAGTAACAGGCCCGCAGGTAAATGGGTTAAAATTACTTCCTGGGTAGAAACTCCGTGACGCTGGCTGGAATAGCCAGGAGGAGTTTGGGAAGTTTTAACACGGTGAAAAGATCAGCGCGGGGAAAGCGCGCGTCCCGGGTGGAAACACAGTTGAGATCGGGACCACAGATTAGTACGGAGCCGGTTCCGATGCCGGTAGCCGATGACCCTGCCGTAGTTCAGCCATTAGACGCTCCACAGCCACAGGCCACGGAGGGTTCTCCAGTGGAGAGGAAAAATAAAAGGAAGTCTGTTAAACCTGTAATATCAGATAAATCTGATGAAGAAGAGGCAGGGCCAGGCAGACGAGCCCTGTGGCTCAGGATGGACCAAATGGAGAAAATGCTTCAAACAATTATTAACCAAGGGTCAAAAGACCCAGAGTATTCCCAGGCAGCCCCTGAGGGGGTTCCATATCAAGAATATGGTGCTTTACAACATGGGAATGTGAACCTCCAGAGCCTTGTTTAGGTCTGGAAGAAGTCTCCTTTGAGCAAGTCTCAGGAGTAGCAGGGCGGGAGGAGATTGACCCTGAAGGTGGTGTTTTTGGTCTTGAATACCCACCACAGCACAAAAGTAAAACTACAGGTGTACCTGATGTAGCACAATCCTTTGCTATACCAGAGGGGAGCGGTGAGGTCATGGAAGAAAACCTGGCAGCCAACATGAATTATTTGGTTTCTCACCAGCTTCAGGAGACTGTCATGATTGAGACAGCAGACCTCTATAAAACACCTGTTAATTGTGTATCACTGAGGGTGCTGACGGTGAATCCAGCTATTTGGACACCCATGACTTCAACAATGCGAGGACAGGAGATACGATTCCAGAGGGTCATCAAGCTCATTGCAGCTGGCATTACTGCATTTGGGAGGCAGTTGGAAGGGCATGCTGTGTCCAAAATCCAAAAAGACATGTTGGCATTGTTTTGTAACTCTTATTTTGAGAGTAATTGTATGAGAAAAATCACCATTCGGCCCATCCTGCCCCCAAGATTTGCTGGTTTGTGCAAATCAAGCAATGTTCAAGCTCCAGATTATTTATTCGGAGAAAACCTGCCTAAACAAATTAAAGCTATCGATGAGGAGGCAAGGACTATCAGCCTCATAAAACCTTTTATATTTGGTCAAAGGAGACAATCTGGCTGGATGAGAAGGGGGTTTGATTCAGGAGCAGGAACAAGCAGAGGCAGGGGTATAGTGAGAAGGTATTATCACCTATCACAGCCCAATGTTAATCCATATATTGTGAGAAGGAGACCGTCACGGTCATTTGCTGAGGTACAAAAACTTTATTCTATCACAGAGGAAACTGTTGTAGAACCTTCGGTTGGTGGTAGATTGCAATTGTTTTATGATGAATGGTGCTGTATAACATCGGATCGGTTTATATTAGATACTATGTCAGGTGCTATTATAGAATTTATGGAAGGAGTTGATCCACCTGTACAGGTACCAAAACCTAATCGGGTTTTGGTGTTTTCTGCACCTGAAAATTCTCAGGTAAAAGAAGAAGTAAAAAATGTATTTAAAAAAGGGGAAATTGAAAATACGGAGAATCATCCACAACAATTTGTGTCAAATATTTTCCCCAGGGCAAAGAAAGATGGGGGTTGTAGAGTCATTCTGGATCTCACAAAATTGAATTCATATGTCCAGTATAGACATTTCAAAATGGACACCTTCAACACTGCAAAGGAGGTTACATGGCTACTATAGACTTGAAAGATGCATATTATTCAGTGCCACTTCATCACCATTATCGTAGGTACTTGAAGTTTAATTGGATGGGTCAGCTGTGGCAATATAAAGCATTACCTAATGAGTTAAGTTCAGCTCCCAGGCTGTTCACAAAATTATTGAAACTAGCACTTGCATTGTTAAGGGCTCAAAATCACATTGTCATGGCTTATCTTGATGATGTTTTAATTGTTAATGCCATTCAGGAATCAGCTGAAGATTCAGTTTCAGCAACTATAAGCCTGTTGGAAAGGCTAGGGTTTCTGATCCATCCAATGAAATCTAAGCTACAGCCGTTGCAAACAATTGACTATTTGGGATTTGTCATTGATTCAGTTGCTATGTCAGTAACTTTACCAACAGATAAACATAGAAACATAGAAACATGGAAATTAGGTGCAGGAGTAGGCCATTCATCCCTTCGAGCCTGCACCGCCATTCAACATGATCATGGCTGATCATCCAACTCAGTATCCCATACCTGCCTCTCTCCATACCCTCTGATCCCCTTAGCCACAAGGGCCAATCTAACTCCCTCTTAAATATAGCCAATGAACTGGCCTCAACTACCCTCTGTGGCAGAGAGTTCTGGAGACCCACCACTCTCTGTGTGAAAAAGGTCCTTGTCATCTCGAGTTCCAGAGACCCACCACTCTTTGTGTGAAAAAAGTCCTTCTCATCTCGATTGTGGATATTACAAATGCATGTAGTTGCCTTGCTGACAAACCTTATCCCTCCATCCGAGAAGTAGCTAGGGTTATTGGTAAGATGGTAGCAGCATTTCCCGCTGTTGAGTTTGGTCCTTTGCATTATCAAAATCTTCAAAGGGCAAAAGCACAAGCACTAAAAGAACGTGCAGGTCATTTTGACAGACCCATGCAGTTGCCAACGGAAGCGTTGGCTAAATTACAGTGGTGGATTGGGAATGTTGCACAAGCTACTAAAAACATTGTTATTCAGCAACCTACAGTGGTATTGCAAACTGATGTTAGTGCTCTCGGATGGGGGGCTACGGACAATAACACCAGCTGTGGTGGTAGATGGACTGTCCAAGAGGATTTAATTCACCAAACATATAGTATTAATTATTTGGAGTTATTGGGGGCATTTTTTGGATTAAAAGCTTATTGTTCTACAATGGAGAACTTGCATGTTCACTTACAAGTATACAATACCACAGCTGTAGCATATATCAATCGCATGGGTGGAGTAAGATCAGTATCATGTGATCATCTAGTCAACCTGATGTGGAATTGGTGTGTATCTAGGAATATCTGGCTTTCCGCTATCTATCTCCCAGGGAAAGACAATGTTGTGGCAGACAACAGATCACGGGAGTTTAAAGACAATACAGAATGGATGTTAAATCCACAAAATTTCCAAAAAATTGTCAATCACTATGGTGTACCAGACATTGATCTGTTTGCGTCCAGATTAAATCACCAATTGCCTAAATACGTGTCATGGGAGCCTGATCCAGGAGCTGTAGCATTGGATGCATTCTCGCTACATTGGGGAAATATGATTTTCTATGCTTTTCCCCCATTTTGCCTGATTAGGCAATGTCTCAGTAAAATAGGGCAAGACTCTGCCATGGGTGTTTTGGTGGTTCCAAACTGGCCCACACAGCCATGGTTCCCAATGATGCTTGGAATGATAATTGAACCATTTATGACGATTCCCAGCTCCAGGGATTTGTTGGTACAACCAGTGCCAGAACATGTTCATCCATTGCATGATCATATGAATTTGTTAATCTGCTGGTTCTGACCAGACCATTACAAGGGCTTGGACTGTCGGATAGGACCATGGATGTCATAGCGTCAGCTTGGAGAGATAGCACTAAGAAACAATATGTGTCTCACACAAAGAAATGGGAAGCTTTTCGTATTCAGTCAAATATATCTTATCATACTGCAAACGTATCGGATGTATTGGAATTCCTTGCTATGTTGCATTTTGATCAGCACCTTAGTAAATAGTGCCATTAATAGTGCTCGTAGTACTTTGTCTTCCTATTTACGACAATTTTCAGAACACCTATTTATCGGGTCTCATCCATTAATATCCCGATTTATGAGAGGGAATTTTAATTAAAATCCTCCCAAACCCAGATATACAGAAATTTGGGATGTTAGTATAGTTCTCACATTGCTTCGGCAATGGGCTCCAATTACATCACTGTCTTTTCAGAAATTAACATTTAAAGTAGTAATGCTTATGGCATTAGTGTCAGCACAAAGAGGACAAACATTGCAAATGTTACGTTTAGATTGTATGCACTTGTCTGCAGATAACATTATTTTTTATGTTTATATCTAATCAAACAAATCAGACCGGGGAAGACTGGAACCAAGGTAATCTTTAGAGCATATCCTGTCGACCAAACCTTGTGTGTGGTTAAGCATCTGACTCAATATATTGAAGTAACCAAGAGTCTCCGAGGTTGTGAGACAGCAATGCATATTACCCATTAAAAAACATACAAAAAAAGTGTCAGTACAAACTATTTCTAGATGGTTAAAACAGGTTTTGGATTTAGCTGGAGTAGACACTGATGTGTTTAAATCTCACTCCACCAGGGCAGCGTCCACATCCATGGCGATGGCACAAGATGTGCCGCTTGACCAAATTTTAGAGGCTGCAGGATGGTATAAAGAAGAAACTTTTTCCAAGTTTTACAATAAACCTGTTATCACGGTGCCAGAGTTTGGACACGCTGTGTTGGGTTCTGTTTGATTATTTGTTTTCTTTTATGTAATGATTCATATCTTTTGTTGTAATTTCCCTTATGATAGAAGGGTATTACTTTTCTTTCTTTTATTATTATTATTACAATACTTATTGCATTATTCAATCAATGTTCAATAATATTATTTACTCACTACTGTGTCAACTGAAGCAGTGTGTCGTATGGAATGAATCTACGGCATGAAAATCAGAGCTTCAAAATCTTCACGTAGTCACTCACGTGACTCTGAAGTAAAATAGTAAGATTAAACGAGAATTTACCTGTTTGAAGTTTGATCTTTATTTTATGAGGAGTTACGATGAGGGATTACGTGCCCTCTGCTCCCGACCCTCATAATCTAAATGATCATCTGGTAGTTCTAGTCTTGTGTGAGCCTTACTAACTTACTTTGGCTATTGGTTCTGTGTTGTTCACGCCGCCGCTATGAAGTATGCCGAGCAAGCGCCTGGCGGGGCTTCTTCACGTAATCCCTCATCGTAACTCCTCATAAAATAAAGATCAAACTTTGAACAGGTAAGTGCTCGTTTACTCTTACTATCATATCAAATCATCTATACTATCACTAAAACTCTCATCTTGTCCTTTTCTGATTTTCGTTGTTTGTAAATTTGCACATAAACGGTACCCGAGGATTTTTTCGCCACCTTACTCACAGTTCTCCTCTGTTGCAAGCGCACCAAGTCTTGTTCCGATCGGTGGAATATTACAAAAGTTATTAAGGTTTTAAAATTGTGAGATCAGCAGATTGGTCTTCTTGCCTGTCGGTCACCATGAAGGTAATGCCCTTCCAGCACCCGCTGTCAATCACCGGGACGAGGAGAATAAAGCCACGGAGGCCAGGCATGAGTCCAGAAGTTGGCCATGAGTCAGAGAGCCCGGAAGCTGTGAGAGTCGAGTCCAGGAGCCGTGAGTGAGTGAATTGTGACCCAGAAGCCATGAGTGAGTGAACGGAGTCCAGAAGCTGTGAGTGAGTGAACTGTGAGTCCAGGAACTGTGAGTGAGTGAACTGTGAGGCCAAAAGCCGTGAGTGAGTGAACTCTGTGTCCAGAAACCATGAGTGAGTGAACTGTGAGTCCAGAAGCCGTGAGTGAGGGAACTGTGAGTCCAGGAGCCATGAGTGAGTGAACTGTGAGTCCAGGAGCCGTGACTGAGTGAACTCTGTGTCCAGAAACCATGAGTGAGTGAACTGTGAGTCCAGAAGCCGTGAGTGAGGGAACTGTGAGTCCAGGAGCCATGAGTGAGTGAACTGTGAGTCCAGGAGCCGTGACTGAGTGAACTGTGAGTCCTGAAGCCATGACTGAGTGAACTGTAACTACAGAAGCCGTGTCAGTGAACTGTGAGTCTAGAAGCTGCCTGGTGCGTGGAGGAGGCCCAGCGCGCGGAGCCAGCCCGATTGCTACAAACTCGAGATCCTGCGGAAGTGAGGAGTGGCAGTGCTCCCCCCCCCCCCCACAGGTTCTGCCTGAAGCCGCCCCCCTCCCCTGGCTACAGAATGCTCCCTCCGGCCTGCACCTGAAGCCTCCCCATCCCCAGCTGGAGGACTAGCCCCAGAAAGTCAAGTCAAAGTCAAACAAGTCAAACAAACTTTATTGTCATTTAGAAATACATTGATATATGCAGTTCCAAACGAAATTACGTTGCATTTGGCTCCCTGTGCAACACGATAAATTAACCGAAGGATAGGCATGGATGAAAAGGATAAATAGACAATGGTGGCAGCCCATTACATGGCATTCAGGAGTCTGATGGCTCGTGGGAAGAAGCTGTTGCAGAACCTTCATGTTCTGCTCCTTATGCTGCGATATCTTTTTCCCGAGGGCAGCAGAGTGAACAGTCCGTGATGGAGATGTGTGGGGTCTTTTATAATACTGCTGGCCTTAGACACGCAGTGTTTGGTCGCAATATCCCCGATTGAGGGGAGAGAGGTCCCGATGATTTTTTCCGCTGTCCTCACCACTCTCTGCACAGACTTCCAGTTGGAGGCTCTACAGTCCCCAAACCAGACAGAGATACAGCTGGTCAGAATACTCTCTATGGTGCCCCTGTAGAAAGTGGTGAGGATGGGATGGGGGAGGTGAGCTCTTCTCATCCGGCGCAGAATGTGCAACCGCTGCTGCGCTCTCTTAACTGTTGATGAGATGTTATTCGACCAGGTCAGACTGTTAGTGATCTGCACCCCCAGGAACTTTGTGCTGCTGACCACCTCCACATCGCTGTCATTGATGTGAAGTGGTGTGGGACTGTGCCGGGTTTTCCTGAAGTCAACGATAACCTCCTTTGTTTTTTCGACATTCAGCCCGAATCCACTCGGCCCACAACACCTATACTAGCCCTCCAGAAAGCCCCCCCCACTGGCCACCAGCCTGAAGCCGCCCCCCTCCCTGGCTGCATGACACTCCCCCCTCCCCCCCCCCCGACAGCCCCACCTGAAGCTATGCCCTCCCCTCCCCAGGCTGCAAGACGCTCCCCCCACTGTCCCCCGACAGCCCCCGCCTGAAGCCGACCCCCTCTCCCGGCTGCAGAATTCAACAAGAGACGCAACAAGAAAGAATGGACTGAATAAATCTCTTCTTTAACATTTAAATTGTTATTATATTTTAATAAATCCCTTTTCCACTTGCCCTGCCTGTCGGCTGCACCTGCGCAGTAATACCTGCAGTTTCTACATCACAATGGGAACCCAATGGGAGGGAATGGCTGCGCCACTGGAGAGCCGTTAAGAGTGGACGTGGGGGGGGGGGGGGCGGTTGCAGGGGGTGGAGTGAATGCGTGGGGGGGGGGGAGGGCAAGGGGTGGAGTGGGGATGGGTGAAGGGTGGATCAGGGGCAGCACAACGTCAGCCGCGTCTGCACAGTTTGGGGCTAGGCGTGAGTGGTGGAATATTGGAATTGATGGAGGGTGGAATATTGTGTTGGGGGATCAGGCCTCCTGTGTGAGAATGGGACCCAACGGGTCCCACTTAGTCTACTATAACTCTAAAACTCTCATCTTGTACGTGTTTTTGTGTGTGTCTTTACATATTTGCAAAAGCACTGCGCGGGAACGATTTTTACATTTTTATATATTCTGATTCACATTTTTCTCCTCTAGGCAGAGATTACTTTCACTGAACATTTTATGCCTTATTTCTTGACATTACTAAAAATGTTTAAAAACATCAGAAGACTTTGAATTTAAAACGACGAGGTTTCACTGATGATGTTCCATTGGCTCGGCTTGGAGCTGTCTCACACACATAATCTTCCACGCGCTTCGAGTGATGTCACCCCTGACCCCTCCCCCCAGGGTTCTTCACAATCCCCCCCGGGTTATTCACACTCCACCCCCCCCGCCCACCCCGGGTTCTTCACACCCCCGCACAACCGAAAAAGACGCCGCGGATGGAACAGAGATGAAGTCAGGGTCTGGACTGACACAGACAAATCGGAAACCCTAGCTCCAAACGACAGCAAACACCCCCGGGTTAGTCACACCTGACCCCTGAATTGGTAATGTTCATCTCTCTATTTCACTCGTCTATATCTCTTGTTCCCATTTCCCCTGACTCTGTGTGAAGGGTCTCGACCTGAAACGTTATCTATTCCTTTTCTCCAGTGACTTACTGAGTTACCCCAACCTTTTGTATGTCTTTGTTTTAAACTAGCATCTGCAGTTTACCTTGCTACACATTGAAAAATAGCTGTTGGACAATCAAGTCAACCCAACTGAAGACCAGTGGATGGCAATGTTTGTTATGATGCACGAACCATCTCTTCATTCCAACACCAGAACGTGTTTTCCCAGAATGAGCTGGACTCTTATACAGCACAATCTGGGGAGGATAGAGGATCGGGGATGATCAAGAGACTAGAAGGAAGATTCTATTTCGGAGGTTAGGTGAAAGTGCTTGTTCTTCTAAGGTAGGTGCAACTAAAAAAGTAGAATCTTGGATTTGTCAGAGATGTGCTTAGGGCCAAAACTATGACAGGTACAAGAATGTTTGTGGAGCAACAGCATCCGCACAAAGCATTAAAGAGAATGAAACGGAGGAGCATGAGAGAAAGATGTCTAATGGTCCTATGACAATGGTCATGAAGAATAGGAAGCAATTCAAAGTGACGTAAAGCAGGGAACTCAAGCTATGGGAAAGCTACTAATCTGCATCACCAGGATCAAGAGATGTTCCGGAAGCACAAAACATTCCTGCACCGAGAACTCAAAGAGTTATAAACATTTCACACACTTAAATGTATGTTCTTTGAAAATGTTCACTTTCGTACAGTATTGCTCACCTTTCAAAGTATGGTATGACCAATAGGATGAAGTTATGTGTTGCCTTAAGGCTACTGGGGTTGCTATTACCTTGAGTCTGTATCATGAGCTTAACTGCTGCAACATTATACCATATGTGGAAACAAAGAGCTGCAGATGCAGGTTGATACTCTAGATCCCTTCGTTGCTGGGATGACCAGTATTCACCACTTTTTGTCATCTCCTTCATTCCTGGACATTTGAGTTGCTGAACCAGGCAGTGATGCAACCACTCAAATTGATCTCCACTGTACATCTGCAGAGGTTCAAGAGTATGTTTACATACCAAATCTCAATTGGCTAAGAACGTAGAGGCATTGAAAAACAGACGGCGTTAATGTGCTGGATCCAAGCAGATGTTCAGAGATATGCACGCTCAGGACATTGAAGTTGACAACTCGTGGGATATTTTATTAGTTTCTTTCTCACCTCACCTAGATGATGATGCAATCCTGTAACTCGTTGCCCAGAATGATAGTGGAAGCAAAAAAACATTAATCACAAAGGACTTAAGATATGTACAGTAAACTCACGTTATAATTGACCATGTGGGGGGGTGGGAATGGTGTCCATTATTGCCGGTTGTCAGGCTGCATCTCAGGAGAACATGGAGAGGCGAAGCTGCAGTTCGGGACCCTTCTTCAGACTGTTGTTGCGGAATTGGGCCTGGAATGCAGGTGAGTTGATGGCCCTGGCTTGCTGGCAGCCGGGGGAGAGGTGAGGATCGGTGACATTGGTTGCGGCCCAATGCAGGTAAGGGCTGGAAGTTGTGGCAGCAGGTGCAGGGGGAGTTGCGGCAGTGGCAGCATGGGAACAAACAAGGCGGAGGCAGCAACGGGAGGTACAGGCAGGGTGGAGGTGGCGGGTGGGACCTGGGGTGACTTTGGCATCAGCAGCAGGCCGGCACAGTGAGGGGCCAGGAAGGAGCGTGGACAGACAGCACTGCTAGCGGCCTTGACGCTGGTGACAGCCAGCATGGTGGCGCAGGCAGCCATTGGTAGGTATATCCGCTATAACCAAAATCCATTATAGATAAGTCAGTTAAAATGAGGGTATACTGTACCTGAAATACCAGGACACACAAGATTAAGAGTTAGGGCTAAAATAATGGTGAGCTCTTTGGCTGGCTCAAGCACAATGAGCCGAATAGCCTCCTGCGCTCTGAATCATCATGACACAATAATTATCTTTCATAATATAATCAGCAACTTCTAACCAAGACATGGTCCTTTTTGTTTGAGAACTTTGACAGTTTGACACCATGGTCAAGATAACATGATAGAAACAAGTTATTTGTTAAAGGGCAGCACAGTGGCACAGCTTGTAGAGCTGCTGCCTCGCAGCACCAGAGACACTGCTTGATCATGATCTTGGGTGCTGTCTTTACAGAGTTTGCATGTAGTCTCTGCGAATGTGGTGGCTTCCTTCGGGTGCTCCACTTTCTTCCCACATACTAAAGATACATGGGTTTGTAGGTTAATTGGCCTCTGTAATTGCCTCTGGTGTGTGGGGAATGGAGTGTGGGATACGTGGAACTACTGTGAACAGGTGATCGATGGTCAGTGGGGACTTGTTGGGCCAAAGGGCCTGTTTCAATGTTCCATCTCGAAACTAAACTGAAGAGAGTCAGGGATTAATGTCAAACAGAGCCAGTAGTACATTCACAGCAACCAATGGTCATTGGATATGGTAAACTATAGCTCATGTTGGGGTCAGTAATATTAAAAGGCATTTTTATACTGAGGATATAAGTTTGTGGTATCAATAGAAATGCAGGAAAACTGATTTGAACATCAGACAAATATATTCAAGGAGGTCTTAGGGTTAAAGGGAAAAACTTGTGGAAATGTAGTCCTTGAGATCCCGTGCTCTATGGCTTTCAGATTCTTCCAACATTAAAAATAATCGATTGTGAAAAACGTTACCCCAGGACAGAGGTCGAAAAACATAAAGCATTGCTTTAAGTTAAGTTATGGGCCTGTCCCACTTACGCAACTTTTTCGGCGACTGCCGGCACCCATCATAGGTCGTTGCAGGTTGCTGAAAATGTCCAACATGTTGAAAATCCAGCGGCGACCAGAACAAGGTACGTCTCTTTGGGCGACTAATCACGACTATACAGGCGTCACCTAGTGACATGTCGCCAGGGTGTCGCCTGTATGGTTGTGAGTCGTCTCCTCAGTCGCCCAAAGAGTCTGGTCGCCGCTGGACTTTCAACATGTTGAACATTTTTGGCGACCGGCAACGACCTATGACAAGTGCCGGCAGTCACCAAAAAAGTCGTCTAAGTGGGACAGGCTCATTAGGGGGAGAATCTCAGACTTAAATGAATCAAGTGAAAATCTGGCAGACACTGCGTGAGATTGTGGAAGCAAATATTTCTGACATTTAAAGAAGTATTTGGATTAGTGCTTAGCACAGCGTAGAAGACTGCAGACCAAATGCTGATAAAGAAGTTTTGTGTTTCTTGCTTTAAAGAACCATTGTGTAGCTGCAACAATAGAACCATATAATTGAAATGAAATGTAATGTATTTTAGTCTTTATTAGATGGAAGATATTTTATGAATAGGTTTCACCTGCAATACAATAATTCTATAAAAGTCTTAGAAATATTACTTAAAATGCATTGCAAGTTACAAATCCTTGTAAAAGCACCACAAAGACTACAGGATGATTTTACATGCTATGCAAACATAAAAATATACGATACATACACATTAATCCACCATGGGACTTTACTTCAGCATGCCAATTTGAATAAGTGCAGCCAACTTAATGATGTACTGCTTATATCAAACCTTGCATAGTATTTGGAGTTTTTATTCTGATTTTCAGTGATCTCACCATGCTTCCTGGCATGGTGAGATCTTAAGTAGACTAAGTCGTAAAGATAGGCTGTCCTTGCATTGCGAGAACATGCATGTGATGCAAGCAGTGTAAATAAGATATCAAAGCAATACAAAAAACATTCTTATTTACAATTGTTTTTACAATGAAAACGCATGGTGACATTAAATGTGATGATGATAATATGTAATTTTTTATAGACTTCATGGAATATCAGGATGGATCACTTTGAAGTACAAAACAAATGCATCAATACAATTTTGTTCAAATAACTACACAACTTCTCCAAGAGCAAAGACAAATTATTTTGGAATGGCCCTATTAAAGTGCTAAAATATGGGTAGGTAAATCCATAAAGTTATTTTGTACAGTATCAAAGCCACGGATTTCACAATTAAAATGCGTTTTTTTGGTTTTAAAAATGTAACATTTACACATAGAAAACAAATACACGAGTTGGAGTGCATCGGACATATTTTGTGGCTTACTGTACATGTACCAAACCCTGTTTTGTGTACACACATCTATCAATCAGTTGAGTTTTCTGGCTTCATAATTTGGTAGGTTATCAAATATTCTGGGTAAGCCTGGTAAGAGAGAAAAAAAAAAACGTTTTAAAGGTGTCCCATAGTTTTAACCATCATTAATAGTCAAGTATTTTTCTCAATGTTTTGAAATTCTCATTAAATTAAATAGATACATAAATAAAAGGATCCAGAATTCAAATCAAACCATTCTGCAAAATGCAGTAAAGTAAGCTATCAATTTATAATTAAAATAAAACATGTTAAAAACTGTGTAGGAAGGAACTGCAGATGCTGGTTTACATTGAAGATAGACACAAAAGGCTGGAGTAACTCAATGGGACAGGCAGCATCTCTGGAGAGAAGTAATGGGTGACGTTTGGGGTCAAGACCCATCTTCAGACTGTGGTTTTCAAAATTGTTCTGACAAGGAGGGAATATGCATCAGTTTGGAGGAATCTATCCTAATTTTACTGAATTTGTTTCAGAAGCCACTTTCTCTTGGTGTCAACTGTATAGTAGTTTTGGCTTCATTTACAGATGCATATTTAACTAAATCTCAAAGTTCAAAAAGCAAACAAACAAAATGTGGTATCATACTTGGGATCTGTGCCAAATAGTTACGATAATGGGATATTGTTGTATTTGTTGTGACATTAGGATTAATTTTCATTTCATAGTGGTAGGTGAATGTTTTAAGCAGCTGTGTTTCCCTTCTTTAAATCCTATTCTCAAATAAAATATTTATTGAATTGACACTGTGTAACAGTTGCAGAATTGCGGTGAAGGAATATTTCTTTAACATACCTGTTCACCTCTATAAATAACATATTCTGCCAATGCTAATCCATTTACACTAGGGCGACCAGTGACAGAATGATGGCCAGGTGGTGCATGAGCCATTTTCATTGCACTGAACTGCAAAAATGATTTGCCCAACGTAACACGACAGAACACCATTTGCCTGTTGAAGAGAAATAGTGAAAAATTAAGTTGCCAGTAGAAAGCAGCCAGAAATAGAAAAAATACTCAATCACGACTCTTAAACCAGTTAAAAGAATAAATATTTTTGATACTGACAACTGTTAAGTCATAGACCACACTTCACGATTCTCAGTGCTTAAGCGATAGGCACAATATTTCAAAAGCTGTATTTCAGAAAGCGTGACATTAGAAAAATTATTTTGCTAAAGTATCAACAGCCAAGTTATTTCTAATCCCTCCACAAGCAGATGGCTGCACAACATACCCTTGTCCAAATGCAATCTCTACCCTAATAGGCATGACCACCTTGGGTGTTACTGATATAGCACCATCTATTTTGTATAACTGACATTTATTTTACACCATTTATTTGTAAGTATTGGTTACAAATCATGTCTTGTTCAAACATTTATGTATGAAAGCTATGAAAGGTCAGATTGCTCATTGAAAGCCTATTTAAACACAATAAGAACATTTCCACTATGAAGAAACATACATGTAATAGAACTTACCTATGACAAATGTAACAGGACCTATCTTTATGTGTTGGACAACCTGTGCCACCACCAATTCCATACACATACTGGTTACTTTTGGATGAATTTTCAGCAAAATAAATACCAGCTCCAAACATCCCTCCAATGTAAGCATGCCTTTCATCGAAACCCTTGTGAATAATGGCATTTACAAAGGGAGAACCTGGAGAGGAAAAAATACATTTAAAATATCATGGAAATGAAGATAAATTCCAAATAAACGAGAATTATATTCTGCATCAGCTCTTCATGGGTGCCTTCCAACGCCCAACGAAACCATGGAAACAGTTATCATTTAAATTAAAAAAATACAAATATATATTCATTGTCAATAACTTGACTTGGGTGTTAACAGTAAGTTCAAAGGCAATTTCAAGTTTCATGTTTACATTTATTGTCACATGCACCAATTGGTACAGTGTTGGAAGAGAACAAATTATCCATAACAAATGTTGGACAAATTCCACCCTGTGGCAAGGCCAGAGTTAACCCCGTCGCCAAGTTTGCAGCAAAAAAAACCACACCAGATGGATAATTCACACCTCTGCCTTAACCAACTGTCAAAATATTTCTTAAATATGTCTACTATGAGCAATTAAAAAAACAAAATAAAACTAAAAACAAATTTAAATTCGATACAAGGAATTAATATAGAATTAATGTAAATGAGTAGTTTATGTACAGTGTGGACAGTCAGCTGAACAGCCCATTCCATGCTGCATCTCCCCATGATTCCGAGAACTATGAACCATTTAAAAGGCCTATACAAAACAGTGCAGTCCCTGTTCCTCTTACTTAGAATGATTAGAGAATCCGTCCCTCCACCAGAGGCAACCCTAATGGAAAGGATTCCCTAAATTAGTGGAGACTCGCCACAATTTTAAGCACCCATGCAAACCTCTAACATTGGTGCACAGTTGAAAAACCAAGTAAACACAACTATGGAACACTTAGGTTTGCACAGAAATCATTAGTGGATAGATGTCAACAACTATGTTGGGATCTGCCAATATTTCCTTGTAAAAGTCAAGACCAACATCGAAGAGATAAAATCCGGAGAGGCAGTCTCAAATATTTCCATTCGTGTCTTTTTACAAACTGGAGAGTTTTTAACAAACAAGATTAGTATTCACTTTTTTACACCAATACACTGTTCTTAACAAAAATCTATCCATCATGTGAAACCTTATAAATAGCAGATATAAATTAGATAACTTCAAGACCGAAAGTCAAAAACTTTTTTCATAACAGACAAGTTTTCATCGTTTTCCCACCATTTTGGACACCAAAAATCTGACATTAAAAACTCATTAAATAAACTTGATATGGCCCCTCATACATATACGTTTGGATAATGATCTAGGGAAATATCTCCATCAATACCAGGAAAAAAATACAGTAACATAAAGATAATACAGTACAGTAAAGATCCCGTAACGCTTGTTGTGCTTGGTGTCCATTGTCACACCGACCGTTATCGGGGTCGGTACGTCCGTAAGTTAAATCACAGAAGCTCCAAACCTCTAATGCTTTTCAAACACCCAACGAGGTATCCTACGGTAGTAGTGATCTTTGGGTGAGTTAATTATTTTAACTTATTTTCAAATGTAATATATCAAAAACATCGTGGTGTCAAAAACGCAACAACAATTTACAATATATTTTCCAACTTTTTAAAATCAATTAAAAAAAAGTCTGGACATAAATTGGTCATCATAACTCGGAGAAACGGAGCCAATCTTCAATTTGGCAACACACTGTCTCTTGCTTACCTTTCGTACGGACCAAGTCGCTAACTTCATTCCTTTGTCAACTTTGGGAAGCCCCGCAACGACCATAACGGAGACATTTTACTTACAAAAAAATCAGCCCAAATCATACGATCTGACGAATCATTAGCCATCGATATAGCTCAAATCCATAAGATAATGTACCGTTTAGATCACAGCGGTGAGAATGCTTGGTTCTCGTTAATAATGTAACGTTTATTTTCTGGGACACCAAACCTTTGAGGTACGTTTGTGTGTTTGATGTGTAACGCGCGTTGCGGTGTCCACTCAGATGGATGCAGTATTCTACTACATGATCAGGTGAATGAAGTGGAAACTGTGTTTGCAATTTTATTGTTCCATGAGGTATTCATAAATATAGAAAGGAATAAGAAATACGTGCACTTAAGGGCCTGTCCTACCAGCATCCGACTCCATGCGATGAGCGTGACTAAACCGGCAGCGGGGGCCGCGTGGAGGTCGGGTGATCCCCTGCACAGGGCTGTTCCCACCAGCATGCGCCTGCATACGGCAAGCGCGACCAAACCGGCAGTAGGGGCCGCGTGGAGGTCGGGTGAGCGGCGCAACGTGGCGCAAAGTGAGGCGAACTTGGAGCGAAGTCTAAGGTAAGTTCGCCAGGACAGAGAGGGGCACACAGGCACACAGAGAGGGCCACGGAGCCCCACACATAGAGGGTCACGGAAGTACGACGTCGAGGCGGTGTGTAATGCGTCGAGGCGACTGCGAGCCGACAAGCTGTTGCCGCGCGGAATGTTTGAACATAGTCAGTTTTTTGGAGCCCCGCGCGATGTCGGGACGAACTCCGCACGGCTCCGGCGATCGAAGTGGGACCGGCCCCTCGACGCCGGACGGCTCAAGCGACCACGTTAGGTCGCGCTCATCGCATAGATTTGCATGCTGGTGGGACAGGCCCTTTACTGTGCCGACCAGGTCACTGGTGGATACCACGCAACAACGGTTACACAAAATGCATTTGTGTATTCTGATGCCATTTTCAGACATTTGCAATCAATATGCTATCTTTTCTTTTATTTGTTGTTGATACTATGTTAGCCATGAACCCAATAAAGTGCTTGTCAATGTTTTTGAAGGAATTTGAAAAGTAACCCCATTTGTCACATTTTTGTGTACTGTATTGTAAATAGACATATTTGCAGGGCTGCCAACTCTCACGCTTTCAGCGTGAGAATCACGCCTTGGAGCTATTTCTCACGCCCTCACGCTCATGACAGAGTTCTCAAGCCGAGTTCAGTCCCTGTGCCAGTTTGACCCTTTGCGCTGCCTGACAACGATCTGTGCGGTCTGGGGAAGCGCGTTGGTTGACGGCCGTGAGTAACGTTGCGTCTCTTCTCTTTGGTCGAATGTGCAGCTGCCGACAACAACAACCAGGCCCGTAACCCGCAAAACACGGCCCGTAACCCGAAAAACCGCAGGGGGGTTTTTCAATTCGTTTTCGCGGGGTTGGGGCAGGCGAGCCGACCTGGGAACTGCGGCCAGTCCCTGGGACGCGAGCCGAGCTGGGAACGGCAGCCAATCCCGGGGCACGCAGAATGCCAACTTGATCAGTATGGACAAATTGGGCCAGCCATGTACATGTTGTATAACTGACTCTATGCAGATCTGAATGGGCTTAGAATTACCATTTAAGCAAGATTGCCCTCACTTTCCCCATTTTGATTCTTGAGATTAATATCCCTTTGCTCTGTTAACAGCGTTAAAGTACTTATGAGTAGGGTCAGGAAAGGGAACATTTTTTTTAAAATCATCAACCCCCCCCCCCCCCCACAGTCGCTACGCTCCCTCGCAATCTCTCCCTCTCAACTCTCACCCAATGTTGGCAGCCCTGATATTTGCGAATATTTCTGTTGATTTTCAGATAGGGGAGAAAGACTAGTTAGAAGTAGATGTGTTCGGGAAGTAAACTGCAAGGAGGAAGGACTGCTCAGTAAAGAAAAACAATACAGGCTTCCAGTAACAACTTACTCACCATGAAACAACATTCTTTCATTTGAATGGCTGTGATTTTCTTCAGATACTTCTTTTCTTCGATGTGTATATCTCTCCCAAAGTCTTTTATTGCACACCCTTTGAATCTGAAATCATTTTTTGTTGAGTACTTATTTCAATAAATAACACGTAATACTGAGAGAAAATCAAAATTGATAAAGCAGACCTTCAAGAAATTGTATTTATTGAAGACTCCCCCGGCATGGCCGCCATCCCGATGTTCTCTCACGGTACCTTGCATCTATAACATGTTCATAAATTATTAAATGACCAAAGAAAGGCATTGCAGATTAAGTATACTGCATATTTTAAGTACCACATAAAATAAAATTGTCACCTCTTCCTCCACAGATTGGAACTCCTTATCCACTGGTAACAAATCAATCAGAATTGTACCACTGTTGGAATTGTTTAAAGTTAGATATGGGTTGATGCCTACATTTTAAAGAAAATGAATCAATTACTTTTATTGCTTTGTGTACTTGTGTATTGTCTCCAAATCATATTTCTTTTAGCATTACAGTCTATTCTTAACTATTACTCAACTCAAACTATCTTATTTTTTATACTTTGTTGCAGTTATCACACTTAGTCCAAAGTATTGAATCATTTCAGTTTCTTTGCACATTAGCAGTGCGAATGATCAGACTTAAACATGATTGTAGCAAAAGGCAAGCCTGCAAAGCCTAAACAAAGGACAAGAGCACTGCTTATAAATTGAAAGGTATCCAATTAAATACATTACACAGTTGTTCGGGGCAACATTGACACTGAAGAAATCACCAACTAATAAGGGCTGATGCACAAGGAAACCCTTCTTTTGGGTGCTCAGCGGGAAATAGCACAAGACAGGGTGTGGCTGTGAGGTTGAGGTATCAGGATGAGAACCAGTTACTCCACTGCAGGGCATTGGGAAGGTGGTGATGGTGATGGATTATGTCAGCAGCTTACTAAGTGGGTTTGTGGGAAGAGATCAGATTAAGACATGAATGGTTCTGTGGCAGGGTGATCAGACGGCTTGAGATTTGGGCAAGGGTCAAAAACTGGTGAAGTGAAAAGGTGGGGAGGAATGATATGTGGGGCCTGAATGAGAGCTGGGTCTGCATAATATTTAACAGGGAGTCACCCAAACTGGTTTCAAAGTGTCAGACTGTGTAGAAGAACATTTACGAATAACTGAAGCAGGAATCAAATGCCGTTAAGGTTTGATTGCACAATAATGACGAGATCCTTCTTCAGACCTGAACGTCACACATTCCTTCTCTCCAGAGATGCTGCCTGTCCCGCTAGGTTACTACAGCTTTTTGTGACTATATTCAGTTGAAACCAGCACCTGCAGTTCCTCCTAGGCATATCCTTGCAAATTGTATTTGCTGGAATTTAGAAGGATGAGAGGGAATCTTATAGAAACATAAAATTCTTAGAGGATTGGACAGGGTAGATGCAGGAAAATGTATGTTGGGGGAGTTCAGAACCAAGGGTCAGTTTAAGAATAGGGGGTAGGCCATTAGGGCTGAGATGAGGAAAAATCTTTTCACCCAGAGAGTTGTGAATCTGTAGAATTCTCTGCCACAGAAAGCAGTGGAGGCCAATTCACTGGATGTTTTCAAGAGAGAGTTAGATTTAGCTCTTAGGGCTAAGGGAAACAAAGGATATGGGGAAAAAGCCAGAACGGGGTACTGATTTTGGATGATCAGCCATGATCATATTGAATGGCGGTGCTGGCTCGAAGGGCCGAATGGCCTGCTCCTGCACCTATTTTCTGTTTCTATGTAATAAATTAGAGACATGGACAAAGAAAAATAACAGACCTTGTAAAAGCTTAGAGCAAGCTTCTGATTTCCCATTATCTTATTTAGCATTTGTTGCAAAAATGCAGCCCAAAGCAATGCAACTTTAGTTCTACAAACCATTATCATTCTGAAGTACTAAAGTATTAACCAAGAGACTTCTTTGGACATTATTAATGACCAAGTACTAATAGGTGGAATACAAGCAAATGCTTCACCTTGCTGTACGGCTAAAAGACGTTCAACACCTTTGATGATTTTATGTCGATGTCCGTAAGCATTTATTCCTATTTCTTTTAGTTCTTTATGACCCATTTCAACCAATACATCCAGTGTGATCTGGAGAAGATTTTGAAATCAGTTATCCACAAACAGTATTAAAAGGCAAAGCTATTAAAGTGGTACAATTCTAAATCAACTAAATGCAATGAAGAATATCAAACTGATTGGAATGTGCAAATCTAACACTGCAAATAAGTTGAAGATTTCAATTTTCCTGGTTAGAAGAGCATCAAAATGTAATAGATTCTCCCAATATGAGGTACTCTATATCGGTGAAAGCAAGTGTAGACTAAACTTGCACACTGTTTGCCAAAGCCGACTGGAGCTCCCAGTTGCTAACAATTTATCTCACTTTCCCA
The DNA here is from genome assembly GCA_963514005.1 of Raja brachyura. The sequence goes on from OY740795.1 coordinate 54,685,827, forward strand.
TGCCGACCTACCTGCCCTCAGCCTCCTCCAATGGCAGAGTGAGATTGGAGGAGGCTGTATAAACTATACATGACTACGGGTGGCTTGATTGTAATCAAATATAGTCCTTCCGCTGACTGGACAGCATGCAACAAGAAGCTTTTCACTGTACCTCAGTACACGTGATAATAAACAAAGCTAAACTAAGCTACTTGTGCTGCTACCATCAGCTAGTTATGAACTTGGACTGAGAGATCACTCCGAACATCAATGCTGTTAAAGGTCCAGCTATTAACTGTATACTCCCTCTTTAAATTCAACCTCCGAAAATGCATCACCTAATCCTTATTTGGATTGAACGCCATCTGCCATTTCTCTGCCCATTTCTGCAACTTGTTTATATCCCACTGTATCTTCTTACAGCATTCCTCACTATCCAATTTTGGTTCAGTCAGCAAATTTACTCATCTACAAATCCAAGTCATTTATATGTATCACAAACAGCAGAGGTCCCTGCACAGATCCCAGCAGAACTCCATTGGTCACAGCCCAATGCTTAAACTTTATGGTTGATCTGCACACCCCAAATCTTCCCTCACTTATTTAACATACCTATATTCTCAAGGAAGACACACAAAAAATGCCAGTTTGGCATTAGATTCACATAAAGACGATTACTAGGTCTTCAAAAACAAACAATGAAGCAATTACTGAGAACATACACAAATCTGTAAACGTACCTGTTCTTTTTCAAAAATATCACATAGATGTTCTAGGCCCAAATTCCTCAAAAACTGATTAATAGTCATGTGTATTCCAGGAACTTGAATGGAAAAAAACACACCCACAATGAGTAAACTATTGAATTCATATCTTCAATTCCTATCGTTTTGCATTTTAACCTGTTCCATAAATATTTTCTGGACCGGTACGGTACTTTATTTTACAAAACTCATTAATAAATACTCTATACTGCAAGTAAACTGCTCAAAAGTATTTTAAAATCATAGATTGCTAAACAATTTTTTTTAAATCTGGATAAGATTAGAGGAATTTAAAAAATTTATTTATGTTTTAGATAAGACAGGCTAGGGATATTGCCCACACACAACTGTCAGTTTAAAGTAGCTTTTACCGTTACTTATGCACCCGTTCTGCTGAAAATTAACCACGGTGTCACAAGGATTTATTCATTATTAACACAGCTCATTAACGATAAAAAAATCCCTTACTTTCTTTTTTCTCTAAGTTACTGATTTCTTCTGCACCACACATGCTACCACTGGGTGTCAGCTCACAGAAGCCACTTGATAGATTGTCTAGATTACATGCGGCGGATGGATTTTCTGTATTTGATGGAATAGAAGGCAGAGCCGTGGCTGTTTGTCCTGCTGCTTGTGAAGCATTGATAATAGCGTGGGGCTTGTAGCAAGATGGCAATACAGAAGGTGGCATTGCAGCTATCAGCAAAGCTCGCACATCGTCGGCCTGTAGAAGAAAATTGTTATTTGCCTTTAAAACATTTCCTCAGAACATTATTCACTTAAAACTACAAACTTGCCCAAAATGAAAATTTCAGGTTTTAATTTTATTAAAAGACACAGTACACCTTATTGACCTGACAGTCACTATTATAAACATACGCACAGAAGATAACTACTTTGACATCCAGAAAATATATTCTTCAGTAATTGACCATATTTCTATCAATATTTTGTTACAACAAATTAAGATATCCTTTCTAAAAAAATCAAAGTTTCTTTCTTGTTTAAACATGACACCAGCAACTGCTTTTAAAATATCTGCTCAAGAGAAAACAATGACTACAGGTTGAACACTGATTTTCCAGCAACTGATGGTCCACCCACCCCTATAATATGGACAAAATTACCAGCTCAGTGGAAATTCCGTGAGCAGCCACAAATGGCTTTGCGAGTAGCAAGCGCTCTTTCTGGTCATGTCCCTCTCCCGTCTCCCCAGCCATTTAGAACACCCGCTTCAAACCCCTCTCCTGACTCACAAGGCACCAGCAAGCCCTTCTTCACCCACCGAAAGGACATAAAGTGCAAGAGTAATTCAGCAGGTCAGCATCTCTGGAGAACATTGGGACCCTTCCTCAGACCGATTCAGTCAGCTGAGTTACTCCAGCACTTTGTGTTGTTTCACTTTAAATCTAGACGTTGACACTGCTGGTCTGCACCAGTGAGCCCTGCTTCACCGGTCACACGGCTGTTATTACAGCTCATCTTGTAGCCCGTGGGGACAGCGCTTGCTTCAATGAGCCCCCGCTGACAGAACGCACTCGATCACCATGGGGCTCCCTCCCCTCTCACCCGCTGTCGCTTCTATGGTGGAGTATGTCCGCGACTCCGTGGGAGATGGAGGCGGTGGTGGTGGGGGGCAAGAGGAGACGGTAACTTGAAGAAAGCGTTGTCCCCAGGGGTTACAATGTGAGCCGCAACAACAGCCGTGTCACCGGACCATGTGGTGGGTGCAGAAGGGCTCGCTGATGCATCTTGCGCTTCGGAGGTGGGGTCAGAAGCCGGGGCTATAAATGGCCTGGGAGACGCTGGGAGCCAGGGATGCATCGGCAGATCATTCCGTTCACATTTTATATTTGTTGCATTTACATTTCTGGCGCTCTATAGTGCTTTAGAAAAACAGGAGGGGTATCATTAATGGGCCAGGGGTGTTTTGTCATTTCATTATCACTTGACATCTGGTTGTCCAGAAAAACAGATAATCCAAAAAGGCTTTGGAACAGAGGATGCCACAAAATCGGTCTTCAACCTGTACTATAAATCTGTTTAATACTAGTAAACTATTGATAAAGTTATGTATAATAAATCTTATGTCTCTTCCCCAGAAACATGTTAGATAATTAAGGTTGGGTAAAATAAATCTTGCAATCCATTCTTGTATTAACACATTTACAAAGTTTCAGTCTTCCATTAAAATGCAGGAATGTACGTAATCTGATTTAAAGTGCAAAAAGTTATAATGCAAATTATTATTTTTTAAATGTCAATTTAAACCATAACAAATGTCGCAATTCTAAAATGGATCAGATTGGGTCATTTTATTTCAGTAGAATACCTACAGTGATGAGATCCAATGGAGTTTGTCCTTCCTGGTTTCTCATAGTGGGGTCAGCTCCATGAGCGAGCAATAGGGTGCATAATTGTGTCCTCCCTTTCTGGGCTGCTTCATGAAGGGGAGTGAAAGCCCATTTGTCTGTTGCATTTACACAAGCATTGTATCTTATCAATAATGCTGCAACATCCACATGCTGGAACAAAAATACACACGTCAATTACTGAGCTGTAACAAGTACTGCATTTGGAAGATATTATCACTGGCAGGCAAAGGGATCCCCAGCCCACCTGCCCAACCAAACAAGATCCTGCTATAATCTTTAACAACCATCGTTGCAATCTATAATACCACCCACTTTAGTGTCATCTGCAAACCTACTAATCATTTCTTGTAGGTCCAAAGCAAATATTGATCACAAACAGTGATGGGCCCTACAGTGAACCCTGAGGCACAGGCCTCCAGTTTGGAAAACGACCTCCATCCTCTGCTTCCTTGCATGTAGCCAATTTTCTATCCAGTCGGCGAGCTCTCCTTGGGCCACGCGATCCAAGCTCGCCTTGGGCCCCATGCGATTTCAATGATAGGTTTATTCAATTGAATATCTCTTGAAGAATTATTGGAGCAGCTCTTCTGCCAGCCATCAACATTTCCAATGGGCACAATTATGTTTTGCCAAAGTTAATAATTGGTGCTTAAGTTGACCATGATATCATTTTCCCTGACTGCTCTAGTGGATTCCATACAGAGTCCAATGGGAAACACCTGTTTATTTAAAACTTGAATTTTGGTCCATTGTCAGACAGTTGATAGATGGATTCTGTCAACATCTCCCTGCCTAACAGAATTCCTACCAGAAATTTATTCCCAAAGTGCATTACCTCACACTCATCTGGATAAAATTGCACCAGTCACCACTATCTGGGACACGTGACAATACAACTCTTGACTCTTGACTTAATTTTCCAGTTGATCCATAGACATATACCAAGACAACAATTTTAGTTATCAACGGCTCTACCAATTTCACTGTCACCTGCAAACATAGTAATGAGTTTGTTTTAGCTAGGTTTCTTGCCCATAGGCCATCCTAGAAAATAAGGTAGTCTCAATAAATAAATACACGACAGATAAATACATTATGATCTTGTGTCAGGTTATACATTAGATTCCAGAGAGCACCAATGGAGCTAACAAATCACAATTCTTAACCATGTTTAGAGAAGCTTAATCAAAATAATAATATAAATAAAAATCAGAAAGGAAGGGAGATATTGACCATCTTGAAATAACATTATATCTACAACAGTAGATATATTTTGCTCCTTCAGGAGCAATTGACAGAAACACTTCCTGCTAACAAAAGCACAAATGGATTTATACTGCACTATATTTAATCTTACCCCATATGAAGCAGCATTATGTAAAGGTATCAATCCACCTTTATCCTGAGCATTCACATCTGCACCATGCTGCAGCAGATATTCTGCAACTTCTAAATTGTTATAACCAGCTGTTAAAACATAATCACAAGTTATAACCAAAAGATAAAGTCACCACAGTGTCAAATACTGGTATTTGAAATAGCGAGTTGAACAGCTTCAAACAAAATTATAGACATTTTTTCAAATATTCCTCAGCAGTGTTGATTGGTGCAATCAGTTTTTAAACTGAATATAGGATTATGCACAAAACTTGTATCTTCGGGGTCGAGCTGTCGGGGGGGGGGGGGGGTGTTAAAATAACATACCATATTTTACATTCATTTCGATACAAAAGTTGACAGAATTTACCATTTGTCTGTTCCAGAAAATAGTCTTAAACTTTAATTTTGCTAGGACAAAAATGACAAATGGCAGTAAGAGCCCTGCAGTACTGTTATAGATTAAAAATTCAAATGGTCTAGGCTAGTTCATTAGAATATAGAGACACAAGAAGTTGCAGATACTGGAATCTTGAGCAATCTTGCTGCAGGGAAGGACAAAGTGCAGGAATAGTTCAGTGGGTCAGGCAACATCCCTGGATAGGTGACGTTTCGGGTTGGAACCCTTCTGCAGGATCTCAGTGTGTCAGGGAGTATCTATGCAGGGAATGGACAGATGAGGTTTAGGGTCAGGATATTTCAGTCTGAAGTGGGGGCCTGATTAAAACGTCATCTGTCCATTCCTTCCACAGATGCTGCCTGACCTGCTCAGTTCCTCCAGCAGTTTGTGTTTGGCTCATTAGAATATACCACTGTTCTAATGGCGCTGCCTGCACATTCCAACTCCAATGGCAATCCTATTTACACAGCACCCCGAACGGAGCACAATATCAGAAGATATTTTAGCCAATTATTATTGTACAAAAAACATCAGGGAAAATTGGAGTCGGTGACTGAAGCTTGATCATAAAGTGGGGTCCAAGGAGAAACTTGAAGGAGACTGAAAGATTTAGAGGGATTACATGCACTTAGGATTTTAGCTGCTGAAGATATGGTTGCCAACTATAGGTAAATATATTTGGAAACAAACAAAATAGGTAGTATTACTAGGGCACGGACACATTCTGAAGCTCACAGTACAAACATCACAATGAAGTAAAAGATAACATTTTGCAAAGTCAATGGTTAACTGCTTTGTACAATTATTAAATAGACAATTGTTACTTCAATTTGTACGATGTATAAATCTCCAATCTAAGTGTAGACAATCCACTGAATATGGGAACCGCAACACTTGCAGACTAGACTTGTGCAGTCCAAAATTATTTACTTCAATGGATGGAAAAAAATTATGTATTCTGTAAATTGTCCATGGTTAAAGTTCTGCTTTGATTCCATTTCATAACACCGCCGATAAGTACATACCTGGGAATGATTAAAAACGATCTAAATTTGGAAGAATAAGATGTAAAGTTGAATATTCAACTGCTGCCTGAACCTCAAGATGTGATTACAGTGGTACATAAATTAGAGAAATTTGTGAGTTTTTGAACTTTGACCATATTTCAGCCTTGATTATTAACAGCTTCAGGAGTTGCCATCATGAGTCGAGCATCGAGGCTGAATAATTCCTATGTTTGGGTTAGGCGCTTAAAATTGCTCGTAAATGGATAACTGTACAACACTGCTACAAGAGCCTTGAAATGAAGTAAGTTTACCTAAAAGGTTTAAAAAACTCATTTCTGATATCACAAATTTTATATGGGACTATAAAAATGTTCCCAATTTTTTGTACTATTATTGGGCAGTAAATATCAAAAATGTAATTCACTTGTTGGACAATTCTGCCCAACAGGTAGATTGGATAGTAATGGAGAAAGAGGATTGTTCTCCTTTTAATATAGGAGCGGTCCTTCTCTCACCGATAAAATTGAATACGATATACAAGAAAAATCCAATTATTCATAGTATAATTAGAATTTGGAAACAAATAAAATTAACTCTCAATTTAAGAAACTTATCGCTTCTCTCTCCTATAGTTAATAATCCGCTTAAACCATCTATTATTGATAAAACATTTACCCATTGGGAAAGAATAGGAATTAAAATGCTTGGAGACGTATGAAACGGGAAACCTTTTACCATTCCAACAACTACAACTCAAATATAACCCGAAAAGTAATCAATACTTTAAATACCTTCAAATCCGTGACTATTTGAGAAAACATACACAAGAATACCAAACTCTGACTCCAGATCTATTAGACGAAGCCATGAACAGAAAGGCAGATTCAATTAATTTAATATCATAATTGTATAATATCATTCTAAATATAGAAATACCAGCATCTGACACAATTAGAAGAGATTGGGAACAAGAACTATCTATAAAAATCTCCAAAGAGAGATGGGATAAATACTTGCTATATGTGCATAAAAGCTCGATTAATATAAGCCATATCTTAATTCAATTTAAAATTTTACATAGATTATATTACTCGAAAACTAAACTGAATAAAATGCTTCCAAATGTCGCTCCCATCTGTGATAAATGTTTATCTCAAGATGCAACCATTGCACACTCCATTGTCTTTTGCATTAAACTCCAAAAAATTTGGAATGACATTTTTGAAATTTTCACAAAATTATTTAAAATAAAACTGAAAGCCACGTAGAACTGATTATCTTTGGAACAATGGAAGTCGGCTGTGAGCTTTCTTCGTCCCAAAAGAGGTTCCTTAACTATGGCTTAATAACGGCAAAAAAACTTATACTTCAATTCTGGAAAAATGTACCCACACCAACGCTTAAAATGTGGATTTCAAACATGTCTGAAATGTTACACCTCGAAGATATGAGATTTGTCCTAGCAGGCAAATCTGACCAATTCTTAAAGATTTGGTCCCCCTTTCTCGACTTATTACAAGCATATGGTGCCACATAACTCTGGAAATAAATTGTTTCAGAACCGGGTGATGGGTGGGTAAAGATATGAAGCAGGTACATCCCCCTTTTATTTTCTTTATATTTTCTTTTTTTTCTTTCTCTCTTTCTCGTGCTCTACATCTTTATGGGCTCTTTCTTTCTACTTTTTCACGAACTAACAATATCACTACCTTACCTAACTTTCTCTCTCTCTTTTTCTTGCTTCTGCTACTTTCCTATTATTAAATTTTAAAACAAATTGTACATGAAATGTATTATGTTATTCTTGGTTTATGCTTCTAATTACTTCTAATAAAAATATTATTTAAAAACAAAGTAAGCAAAGGCCTTAATCCCAATAGTCAGGGTCTTTAACCCGGCCAACCCGAAGAGTGTACTACAATACTTTAAACACGTTTACTATTCGACCGGATGCCCAAGCTCCCTTGACCACTGTTACACAACCATCAAAAGATGCTTACCACTCCATCCTCTGGCCTCATTTTGGGAAATGTGGCTATCTGGCTGTGCTTCTAATTTCCTGCTTATAAACAGAAACTCTGGGGTTTATACCCAAAAGACAATCATTTAACAATTTGAGATGACTTTTTAATACAATGTATTCACATAAAGGGGAAACGGAAGACTTATCAGTTATATCTTTGGATGCAGAGAAAGCATTTGACCAGGTAGAGTGGCAGCATTTATACATAGTACTCCAAAAATTTAATACGGGAGATAATTTTATTAGATGGGTAAAATTATTATATGATAATCCAACAGCAAGAATATTAACTAATAATATGTCGTCTCCAAAATTCCAATTATCACAGGGCAATAGGCAGGGATGTGTTGTATCACCCCTGCTATTTACCCTTATGATAGAGCCACTGGCTGAAAGGATAAGAACACATCCGAATAGTCAGGGATATAATACCAAGGACTCTAATAACAAAATGTCATTATACGCGGATGATATACTCTTATATATTAGAAATTCAGAAATGAGTATCCCGAATTTATTAAATGTAATAGAGGAATTTGGCTCCTTTTCTGGATATAGAATAAATTGGAATTAAAGTGAAATTATGTCATTACAGCCCCAGAAAGCGAATCATCTATTAAAATTTCCATTTAAAATTGCAACGGAAAGATTTAAGTATTTAGGTATTCAAGTTACCAGAAGGTATAAAATCATTATTTAACGCTAATTTTAGTTCTTTGTTTAATAAATTGAACGCTCGGATTACATTTTGGAAAACGCTACCACTATCATTAATTGGCAGAATAAATGCTATAAAAATGATAGTGCTACCACAAATAATATATTGATTTCAATCCATACCAATATATATACCAAAATATATATTTTTTAAACTAGACTCTAATATTACTAATTTTATATGGGACTACAAAGCACATAGAATTAAAATAAATCATTTGTGTAAACCTAAAGATGTAGGGGGACTTGCACTGCCTAATTTTTTATATTATTATTGGGCAGTGCATATTAAGAATATTATTTATTGGTTGGATTGTTCTTCTCAACAAATGGAATGGATAAGAATGGAGAAAGAGGATTGTTTTCCTTACGATTTAGGAGCGATCCTCTTCTCACCGATAAAATTGAATAATATATTATATAAGAAGAATCCGATCATACACAATATAATTCGAATTTGGAAACAAATAAAATTAACTTTAAAATTAAGAAACTTATCATCATCAACACCAATAGTGAATAATCCGGTATTTAAACCATCTTTTATGGATAAAACGTATAGACAATGGGAAAGATTGGGAATTAAAAAGTTGGGTGACATGTATGAAATGGGAAATTTACTATAATTTCAACAATTAAAATCAAAATTTAATCTGAATACTAACCAATACTTTAAATATTTACAGATATGTGACTTTATAAAAAAAAAGATTACAGAATATAACGATAGACCCACTGGAAGAAGCAATTAAGGCGGACTCACAAAAATTAATATCATACCTATATAACAATATTCGTAATAGAGAATTGGCATCAACGGAGGCAATTAGAGAAGACTGGGAAAAAGATTTAATGATAAAAATTTGTAAAGAAACATGGGAGAGGTATTTGATATATATACATAAATGTTCGATTCAATTTAAAATATTACACAGATTATATTATTCAAAAGTTAGGTTGAATACATTTTATTCAAATATTTCATCCATCTGTGATAAATGCCTTTCTCAAAATGCCAACTTCACACATTCTTTCGCTTCTTGCACAAAACTTCAAAGATTTTGGTGTGATGTAGTTGATATATTCACTAGTTTATTTAAGATAGAAATGGAACCTAGCATGGAAATGATTATCTCTGGAGTATTAGGAGATGGAGACAAATTAAATATATCCCAAATCTCATTTTTTAATTATGGTTTAATAATAGCAAAAAAACTCATACTCAAATTCTGGAAAAAGGCTACTATACCAACACTCAAAATGTGGATTGGTAATATGTTGGAAACGGCCCATTTGGAAGAAATGAGACTCCTCCTGAGAGAAAAAAAAGACCAATTCTTAACGAGTTGGCCTCCATTTATTGATCTTGTGGATTCATGGGGTGTAATAACATCGTAAAATTAAAAATTCTGGGTATAAGTGAAAAATGATTAAGAACAAAAAAAAAGAATATATCGACTTGTGGCGTGTGAGAATCTCCTTTCTGCTTCACTTTCTCCCATGTATTTGTTTACACTACACTCACTAGACTATTCTTTACTCTTCGATACTTCTTTCTTTCCCATTTCTTTCTAAAAATAAAGTTGTACAAAGAAAGTTTTAATAATTCTGGGAACCTGTAAAAAGGTACCATTAAAATGTAATGTACTTCTAATAATTTAAAAAATAAATAAATAAATAAATAAACAGAAACTCAAGCGGGAGGATCCAGTACAGAAAGTTGTACAGTGTTAGTCTGAGGAAATAGATGAGATCTTTTGTGACTGCTTTGAGTCGGTGAAGTGCACCATATTCAAGGACACTGCAGTGGATCTAATTGAGTATGTCACTGCCATTGCAGACTTCATTGTTAAATGTGTAGAGGAGTGCATGCCAAAGACAATACAAGTGTTCCCCAAGCGGAAAATATGCATCCTTTCCCAGGTGAAGTCCAACTTTTCAGTGTTCAAGTCAAATTATCCCAAGTTGTCAAATGGTTTACAACTTCTGCAAAGCCATCAGGGGTTAGGTTAGGTAAGGGGGAGATGCAGCAAGACCTGGGTGTCCTTGTATACCAGTCACTGAAGGTTGGCGTGCAGGTACAGCAGGCAGTGAAGAAAGCTAATGGAATGTTGGCCTTCATAACAAGAGGATTTCAGTATAGGAGTAAAGAGGTTCTTCTGCAGTTGTATAAGGCTCTGGACAGATCACATCTGGAGTATTGTGTACAGTTTTGGTTTCCTAATTTGAGAAAGGACATCCTTGTGATTGAGGCAGTGCAGCGTAGGTTCACGAGATTGATCCCTGGGATGGCGGGATTGTCATATGAGGAAAGATTGAAAAGACTAGGCTTGTATTCACTGGAGATTAGAAGGATGAGGGGGATCTTATAGACACATATAAAATTATAAAAGGACTGGACAAGCTAGATGCAGGAAAAATGTTCCCAATGTTGTGCGAGTCCAGAACCAGGGGCCACACTCTTAGAATAAAGCGGAGGCTATTTAAGACCGAGGTGAGAAAAAAACGTTTTCACCCGGAGAGTTGTGAATTTGTGGAATTCACTGCCACAGAGGGCAGTGGAGGCAAAATCACTGGAATCAAGGGATATGGGGAGAAGGCAGGCACAGGTTATTGATTGGGGACGATCAGCCATGATCACAATGAATGGCGGTGCAGGCTTGAAGGGCCGAATAGCCTCCTCCTGCACCTATTTTCTATGTTTCTGCCAAGAGGGAATTCACTCTTTGTTGTGGTAAGGCTTGCATGCTATAACGGTCTACAAAGTGGTCAGGAGGTATCGCTGGCAACAACATGTCCATCACTGATGAGCCCAATGTACTTTGAACAGATGATCAGTGGAACAATATCATCTGCCATGATAGCTATCCATCCGGATATCAAAAGCACTTACGCCAGTCTCTTATTTAGTGTTTCTCGCTCGGCCTTAAACACCTCCATTTACAGCTTTGCTGATGACACCATCGCAATGGGTTGGATCTCAACAATGATTGGCCAGGAACGTTTGACAGCACCGGGCTCTACTCACTGGAGTTTAGAAGGTTGAGGGGGGACCTAATTGAAATGTACAGAATAATGAAAGGCATCAATAGAGTGGATGTGGAAAGGATGTTTCCATTGGTGGGAAAGTCTAAGACAAGCAGTCATAGCCTCAAAATTAAAGGGCGCTCTTTTGGAAACGAGGTGAGGAGGAACTTTGTTTGGAAGAAGGTAGTTAATCTGTGATACTCATTGCCACAGAGGGCTTGGAGGCCACGTCAGTGCATATTTTTAAAGCAAAGTTAGACAAATTCTTGATTAGAATGAGTGTCAAGGGTTTTGGGGAGGCAGGAAAATAGGATTATGAGGCAGAGATCAGCCATGATTGAATGGAGGAGTGGACTCGATTGGCCGAATGGCCTCATTCTACTCCTATAACGTGAACGTGAAGAAATTCAGTAAGGATGGAGACAGAGAGGTTACCAACATGGTGCCATGACAACCTCTCCCACAAAGAACAAGACAAAGAAGCTTATTGACTTCAGGAAATGAGGTGGTGCACACCCCGTTAGCATCAAAAGGGTTGAAGTGCACACGGTCGAGAGCTTCAAGTTCCAAGGTGCAAATATCACCAACAAGTTGTCCTGGACCAACCACACTGCTGCTATGTTCAAGAGAGCACATCAACACCGTTACATATCTCCAACGATTCCAACCAATTTTTATAGATGCCCCATGGAAAGTATCCTATCGGGATGCAGCACAGCAACAGCCCAGCCCAAGACCACAAGAAATTCCAGACAGCGGTGGATGTTATGCAGTATATGGCACAACAAAGCCTCACCCCATAGACTCCATCTATACTTCATGCTGCCACGGGGGGGGGGGGGGGGGGGGGGGGGGGGAGCCTATATAATTGAGGACCAAATCCTGGTCATTCTCTTTTCCTCCATTCTTCATCAGGCCGATGCTTGAAAGTATGCACCACTGGATTTAGGACCAGCTTCCTTCCCGGTGTTAGCATACTGAACTGTCTTCTCTGAAGCCAGGTGTATAGTTCCCATCTTCCAACTTACCTCATTGAGGTAATTTCACTTTTTTCATCTGCACATTCTCTGTAACTGTACTCACTATATTGTTCATTTGGGTATTTTTCTATTTGCATCACCCGTTGTTCTTCTGCTTCGGGTCGAGACCCTACAAGGGTCACCCGTTCCTTCCAGAGATGCTGCCTCACCCGCTGAGTTATGCTAGCATTTTGTGTCTACCATCTAATTAAAACAGCATCTGCAGTTCTCTCTTACACATACTTCTTGTATTGGTTTGATTGTCCTCACATATAGCATGGGTTGACTGGATAACACACAGGTTTTTCACTGCCTCCAGATGTGCAACCCTTGGTACGGAATTAACCATTCTGGATAGGATTACAATCAAAAGACTGCGTTACTTCGGCCATATCCAGCAAATGCCACCATCACACATTCCCAAACTATGGAAACCGCCCAAGAGGAAGACCACCCAAGAGATGGAATGACTGCCTGAAAGCAGACTGCTGACATCAACTCTCTGGTCAGAGCTAGCAGCCTAGCTACGGACAGAAGAGAGTGGCAGGACATCATGAAGCAGATGGCACCACTCAATCCCAAGTTGGAATGAACGCCATAGATACATAGTGCTCATGACAATAAACCAATTCCAATATGAACTTAAAGAATATTATTCTATTAAAGGATGAAAAAAAAAAATCCAAGATGTGGTTACCTATTACATAACATAATACAACATTTGGACCTATTATTCAACGAGAGTGCTAATTCCACTCCACTACTTCAATGTAACGAGCTCCCCTGAGTTTAAAAAAAAATCAAACTCGTGGTACTTCATCACGAGTATTTTTTTACTTTTGGACATTTTTCACAGTGTTTAAAAAACTTCACAAGTTACCGTGTTTCCCAAGTACCTGCCGTTAGCATTACGAGCCGCTACGAGACATCCATGAGCTCCGACGTAGCCACTACGTACATTCTACGTACTTACCACGAGTTTGATTTTTTTTTTAACTCGGGAGAGCTCTTGGGTAAACTCGCATCGTGGGACAGGGGCTTTAAGGACAGACTCAAAGGGCCGAATGGCCTACTCCTGCACCTATTGTCTATTGTAGAGGTGTACCTTTGTTATGGACTCCTGAGTGCATCGAGCTCCATATTCCCTGCATCATGAATATAGTTTTTTTCCCCCCAATACATTTCTTACTGGATTTATCAATGTTACACTTTTACAATATTACACTTACTTCTTTTTAGACTCCATCCTGGTTTGTTTCCCAGACTGATTCCTGGGATGTCAGGACTGTCTTATGAAGAAAGACTGGATAGACTCGGTTTATACTCTCTAGAACTTAGGAGATTGAGAGGGGGTCTTATAGAAACTTACAAAATTCTTAAGGGGTTGGACAGGCTAGATGCAGGAAGATTGTTCCCGATGTTGGGGAGGTCCAGGACAAGGGGTCACAGCTTAAGGATAAGTGGGAAATCCTTTAGGACTGAGATGAGAAGGAATTTTTTCACACAGAGAGTGGTGGGTCTCTGGAACTCTCTGCCACAGAGGGTAGTTGAGGCCAGTTCATTGGCTATATTTAAGAGGGAGTCAGATGTGGCCCTTGTGGCTAAGGGGATCAGGGGGTATGGAGAGAAGGCAGGTACGGGATACTGAGTTGGATGATCAGCCATGATCATATTGAATGGTGGTGTAGGCTCGAAGGGCCGAATGGCCTACTCCTGTACCTAATTTCTATGTTTCTATGTTCTTGATTTCTCTTTAAATGGCCAAAGTATAGACCATTGCCTGAAGGTGATCTTAGTAGAATTTATTGACTAACAATATCAAAAACTGATGGCTCATTTTTCAACACTTTTGTCAGGTCATCTAAAATAGATTACCTAGCATCTCAATTCTGTATTAAAACATCTAACAGGATCAATGTGGTGACAATGGGAAGTTTAAAAGTAACTTCAGAGAAAAAAGTCTAATGTGCATTGTTCTTCAAATTTAAATACCCAGGTACTTGGCAAATCCTGAGTTAAGGACAGTTAAAAATACATGCAATATACTATATGCACAAAATAAAATATAGATTTAACAAAATCAGACCTGCCAAATGCAAGGGTGTTGAATGTCTTCCCTGGGTATCTCTGCAGTTAACATTCTCTATTATGCATAATTTCTTCACCCTGGCCATGCACCCCTTCTTTGCAGCATCAAGTAAGGCAGCATCACCACTCAGGAGGTCTTGTATGTCAATGTCTCCATCCTTTATTAGATCTAATGCAGTATTTCCATCCCGGTTCTTCTTGGTTGGATCAGCGCCATGCTAGAATTTGGTTTGAATAAATAATGAATCCATTTGCCAAAAATATTCACTTAATTTGCATAAATATACAACTATCAGTTGAACCCCAGGAC